>APFE030119670.1:0-42685 GCA_000404065.3 Pinus taeda | reverse complement strand
TCTTTAGGTACACAATCACTCTGAATTCACCTAGTGCTCAGACTTCCTGTGTGTACTTAGGAGTTGATGGTTATTTGATAAATGTCTTGAATGTTTAAACATTACATGCCTTGGCTTCTATGAATGAGAAGTTAATAGTTTACTGAAAGATGTTTAACTCCATAAGCCCAATGGAAGAGATGTTATGTTGTTTGTCCAACCAGCATGTTTACTAAATTTTCATTTCAAGAGTTAGCCCTCTTTGTGTCTAAAGATAAATCAGTAGTTTGTTTTAAGAGAGCCCTCTCAGGTTAGGGAGGCTAATCCCTAGCTAAAAGTCTGGTCTGAAACAGTTACATAAGGTCTTACTGATTAGCAGCCATCAGTACTGGTTTTGTGATAACAGCTTCACTGATACTCTTTAACTGAATTTGGGCTTCTTCTTTTCTCTGATATGCTAAAAACTGTTAAATCGCCCCTTTTCCGCCCTTTCGAGGCAAAAATAACTGTTGAAAATAAAGATTCCCCATTTTGGCCTATTTCCCGTAGCGATGCGCGATTAGCGCTAATCGCGCATCAAAAATTGCCTTAGAATTTGATTCCGGGCCTCCGAAGCATCGATTTCGCACTTGTGCGCTTTCCTTTCGATGGATGACGTCATCGGTACGATAGGTGACGTCAGCGGTACGGCGGGTGACGTCAGCATGACATCAGTAGTGGGACCCAGTACGGATGATGACGTCAACAGGGTGACGTGGTGCTTACATCACGCAAGGGGGAACGGTAGGTTGACGCGGCAGGGTGACGTGGTGCTTACTTCATGCAAGGGGGGAGGCGATATGCTATTTTTAGGCGCACCGCCTTTGGGCATGGGTGGTTTCGGAGGAGGGGGCTCCGCCACAGCCGGGAGGGCGACACGTGGCAGGAGTATGACGGGAAAACCGCCCATCTCCCGGACGCTAACCCTCAGCACATTGGGGCAGAAAAACGCCTGCCCACCGTAGATCTTAGAGCGCGCCAGATCTAACGGCCGACGGGACAGGTAAGATGACAAAAGGTTAGGGACGGGGCCCGCACGCTGTTTTAACATTTGTTTATTCATACGACGGGTGTAAACATTAGAAATGTGGGTTTTTATGAAGGGAAAAGGGGAAAATAAGAGATCGAAGGGAGGTTTTATGCCATGGGAGGAGTCCAAAGGCATTAAAAGACGGTTTTTTGAGACAAAATGAGGGTTCTTACTAAGTTTCAAGCAAACTTAGTAATTCCCAAGGGATACTTTATGGTTATTTTTCAACCACGGGGGGGGGGTAAGTATATAAGGGAGTTGTTTAACATAGTTTTAGTAGGGGAAGGGGAGATAGATAGGGAGTTACATAATAAAGTTAGAAATTTATATGACTTGGTGAAATGGAAATGTAAGGGAAATGATGTTAAGTCCAAGATCTGGAACTTAGAAATGTGATTTGAATGAGATATGGAGAAATGATTTTACACAAGAAATATGGCTTCTTTTCATTGAGGAAAGTCAAAACTTGACTTGATATTTCACACAAATGAACTGAAAGCGGGACTTGTTGGGCAGATCCCAAGGTCCTTGGGGGGGTGTTAATAAATGATTTCTAAGGGGATGAAGGGGAAGTTAGTCATGCTTCCACTGTTGTACCATCAAGTCATTGCCCGGTGCCAATGCCATAAATGATATGAGTCCTCCTTGACAAGACCACAAGTGATTACCAATCTACTCCTGCAACCTCAAACTACCTACCCAGCCTAATACACCTAACATTTTTTCTTCTTTTGGTTTGGGTGCACTTGAACTTGCAAACCCAACTTTACAACTTTTCTTTTCTATTGTCCTCCTATCTACATCTATACTTATTTCATCCAGGGGCTCAAATTAAACTATTGAGCACCCCTGATTCTCTACCTATCTAAGAATCTGCCCAGATTAAGTTGTTTGGACAGACAATGATTCTCTATATTCTACAACAGGAAATTGAAACCTAGGGAGACCAAGATTAAGCTTTTTGGACCTCCCTTTAATTGAAAATTCTTCAAAAATGGAATAACTCCTCAAAATTGGAATACAGCAGAGACACTTAGGTTGGCAGACTCTCATGGACACTTCTTTGGCCTGAGTATCAAATATGGAACATTGCAGCCTGCGAAGCATGACATATTTGGCATGTAAAAATGTCAATCATGAAATATGAATACCTGCTATGAGCAGGAAGCTAACACCTCCAAATAGGTTAAACACATACCCACTTGTAGATCTTCTCTAATATAGATCTACAGCCCAGTGTGCATCAGCAAAGCCACGAATATCCAACACTTTGTCCAATACTAGTCTTCCTTGGTAGCACAAACCATAATCACTAGTGCCACGCAAATACCTGAAAACCTGCTTCATTGTTATCCAGTGTTCCTTCCATGATTTTCACATAAACCTGCTCAATACTCGCACTGCATGTGCAATTTCTGGTCTAATACAGACCATCGCATACATCAGGTTACCAACTTCACTTGCATATGGAACACGGGACATGTCCTCTTCCTCTTCTTGTGCCTTGGGACATTGTTCAGTAGATAACCTCACACCTACAGGAATAGGGACCTTCACCAATTTACTATCCTGCATATTAAACATTTGCAGTGTTGTCTCGACATATTTCCTCTAGTTTAACCAGAGCTTCATCTTTGCCCGATCTCTTTTAATTTCCATGCCCAAAATATAGTTTGCAGCACCAAGATCTTTCATGTCAAATTTGGAGGACAATTGGGTCTTCAAATCCTGAATAATTTATTTGTCATTTCCAACCAACGACATATCATCCACATACAAGACCAGATAAATAACACGGTCACCGTTTAATTTAAAATACACACAGTGATCTGCTTTGCTTCTAGTGAAGCCAAGTCCCCATATAAATGTATCAAATTTCTAATACCACATCCTTGGTGACTGTTTTAACTCATACAAAGACTTCTTTAACTTGCATACCAGTGCTTTCTTACCATTCACCACAAAGACTTCAAGTTGCTTCATGTAGATTTCTTCTTCCAAATCTCCATGAAAAAATGTTGTCTTCACATCCATCTATTCTACCTCGAAATAAAAAGCAGCAACAACAGATAAAAGGAATCTAATAGAAGCTAACTTGGCAATAGGAGAAAAAATATCACCAAAATCAATTCCCGACACCTGCGAATAACCTTTTTCTACCAACCGAGCTTTGTATTTCTCCATCTTTCGCTCTGCACTTGTCTTCTTCTTGAAAACCCATTTGCTGCCAATGGGTTTCCTTCCAGCCGAAAACTCCACCATATTCCAAGCCTCATTTTTGTGCAAAGATGCCATTTCATCAATCATGGCCTCTTTCCATAGTTTGTCATCTTTTGAATCTATTGTTTCCTTCACAGTTCTGGGATCATCATCAGTGATAGATAAAGCAAAATTTGAACAGAAAACAGATGGACTATGCCTTTCTAGATGTCTTCTTTCTCGAACTGATTTTTTCACAACCGGAGTTTGTGGCTCTTCGTCTTTTAATTCTTCCTCCTTAAGTTCAAACTCTATATTCTCAGGTTCCTTTAGTTGGACTTCATGTTTAATAACATCTTTCACCTCTCTGAACACCACATCTCAGTTGTATACAACCTTCTTTGTTATTGGGTTCCAAAGTTTATAACCCATTAAACCATCTTTATACCCAATAAACATGCACTTTTCAGATTTACTATCCAACTTTGTTATTTTCTCCTTTGGAACATGTACATATGCATCACATCCAAATACCCTCATATGTGAAAGAGAGCGTTTCTTACCAGTGCATACCTCTTGTGGAGTCTTATCCTCCAACGCCGATGAAGGTGATCCGCTGAACAGGTAACATGTTGTCTCCACCGCCTCTGCCCAGATTCCTGTCCTAACCTAACACCAGTGAGCATGCTTCTTTCCCTTTCCATCAACGTTTTATTTATTATTTTTGCAACTCCATTTTGCTCAGGTGTGTATGTAGTAATCTTCTATCGTGTTATACCACACTTCTTACAGAATTCTTCAAATTCATTCTTGAAAAACTCTTCACCGTTACCTGTCATCAACGCCTTTATCTTCTTCTCTGTTTGGCTTTCCACCAGAGCCTTAAATTCTTTAAACTTTTCAAAGACTTCAGATTTCTTCTTAAGGAAATATATCCATGTATTCCTTGAGAATTCATCTATAAATGATACATAGTACACAGACTTACTTAGTCATGAAACCTTCACAGGTCCAAACATATCATTGTGCACAAGCTCTAATATCTGTTTCACCCTCTTACCACTAGAGGGGAAACTCACCCGATTCTGCTTCCCATATACACAATTTTCAAAGAAATCAAAATCCAGAGAGCTATCAAGTATACCTTCTACCATACCTTTACCATGAAGTATTCGAAGGCCCTTCTCTTCAATATGTCCAAGTCTTTGATGCCATACCCTTTCTTTGCTCCACTTTCAAGAACCACAGAACTGTTGCACCCATCAACAATAGCGCTATCTTGCAGCTTGTACAGAGTTCCAATCTGAACTCTCCACCTCAATACCAATGCTTCCCAAACCATATTGCAAGTATTTTTTTCAAACACGATTTTTATCCTGCATCATCCATCTTGCTTATAGAAATCAGATTTCTGGCTAATGCAAGAATATGCAGAACACCCGGAAGTGTTCTAATCTTTCCACCTTGAAACTTCAACTTTACTTTTCCGCCACCAACAATTCTAGCTTTGCCATCATCCCCCAAGAAGACATCACCACCATCATGTTTCTCATACAATAACATACAATATATTAAGTTTTTTACATTTGCATATTAGCTCAATTAAAAACAAAAATCTTAGAGATTTTTTTAAGCTCAATATGTAAAGATGGTGTAATGTACTGTAAATATTTTGATTCGGGAAAATAAAATAAAATTTAAAAAAATATTGATAATTATCAATAAAATATTTTGACTCGATGAAATTACATGAAATTAAAGTAAAAATAAAATAAAATAATAATTAATCATTATAGTAATAATTAATAATAAAATCAGTGTAGATATGTCTTAACTCCAAATTTAGCTAGTTCCAAAACTATCAAATCTCTCCAGATTTAGCAAGTTCGAAAACTATCAAATCTTTTGATACATTTTAACTCCAAATTTACCAAGCTCAGAAACGATCAAATCTCTTGAGATGCAAACCTCTTCTAG
The DNA here is from genome assembly GCA_000404065.3 of Pinus taeda. Classification (NCBI taxonomy): domain Eukaryota; kingdom Viridiplantae; phylum Streptophyta; class Pinopsida; order Pinales; family Pinaceae; genus Pinus; species Pinus taeda. The sequence goes on along the minus strand of APFE030119670.1, from coordinate 37,461 downwards.
TGTGAAAAGAAAGTTGATCTTCGAGTGCTTGGTAGATCCATCTAAACTGATATAATGCCTAATTAAAATTTTTGGGAGCTTGCAATAGAGAATAGTCTTCTACTAATATGATCGATGGATTCTCATTAATTGACTAAATGGGAGAGTGGTTTAGAATGTTAGAGGAGAAGACCTCTCCACTCATGAAATGGAATGGTGGAAAAAGCCTAAAGAAGCTTGGGAAGAACAAGTGTGTACATTGTACACGTATGGGACAGTGGAATCGGAAAAACATTTCATTTTGGAATGTGATGCATTCAAAGACATTATGGGAATATATTAGCATCGGTCTCTTTGCATTGTCTTTTGAGCAGGGGATTGTTGGAAGGTTGGGTCACTTCATTATCAATTTGAATAAGAAAATGATTGAATTGTGAAAGTCGAAAAGCAAGGAATGATCGTCCCACAAACTATTTTTAGTCTTGTGGATGTTAAAATATCATTTCTATTTTTAGTCTCGTGGACCTTAAAATATCATTTCATTTCCAATAATTTTCACATTTAAATAAGAATATCAAATTATTGTAAGGGTTATTCCTTTCATGTGATGGTTTTAAGTTTTTTTAATTATTATTGTGTTATTTTAGTTGGACTTAGAATGGTTTTCTTTTTTTTTCTTCATTATAATTCTAATTATTATATATTCTTTTAAATTTGTTTGGAATAGCTTAATTAGCAATGGTTGTGGAAATGAAGTCTCACTAAACTAAAAGTCTTGGGTTCAAATCTTGTGCTATCCCCAATCGAATAAGAAATCAGACATAAATTTTGGTTCAAGCCTTGTGTTGTTTCAGATCGAGTAAAAAATTAGACATAAAATTTTAATCTCGCACTTTTAATTATCTTCCATGTGCGTTTTCACCGAAATAATATAACCACCCTTTTGCTTAGCATCCAATCTGCTGCTTTTAATTTATTTATTTTTAACCTACCCTACTTATTTGTTTATGAACGCAAACACCACTTCCTCTTTTGATGATAGCAATATGAATTAAGTCAATTCGATTTGGCTTTTCGAATTTGTCAAGTTTGCAAAAATTTGCTGTGGTCATTAGAAAGCAGAAAACACATGAGAAGAAAGAGAGCTCATTAAAGCCCCGTCACTTGTTGAACTAATCCATTAAAAACTAATATTTTTCTCCAATGAGCTAAGACAGCGTATGCATCCATGTCTCAAAATTTTGGGAAGCATGCATAAATGTGGTAAACTACTTTTTGTAATCTCAATTATATTACAGACGTCATCCCAAACTACAATAGTAGACATAAAATATGAATATTCACTCTGATGGACGCCTCAAATCCGATACTAATTGTAGAGCAAGATCATAATAAAAGTCTATTCTCACTCGATGGATTAAACTTCACACGATGCTTTTAAGATTTATAATTCTCTCACATAACCAATATTATTAGTAAAGGATTAAAACCTAACCGCAATGCATAAACCTTAAAACTTGTTTTTGTTTTATATGTTAAATTGTGTAATTAGGGCTAAATTTTATTTTATTTTGGAAAATTCATTTGATGGAAATGATTATGGCATTGAATTTTTATTTTGGAGAGAACCAAAATTAACCTAGGGTTCATTTAAATCGCACAAGAAGAAATATGTTTTTGAAGTGAAGCCCACACGTGCAAATTATCAAGGTTGGCCACACCATCATGTAGGCTCATGAAGCCCAAAGGACTCCATGTCTTTTGACCCACTTGGATTCATATAAATAAGAGAGACCTCAAACCTCATTTGCCACCTTCTCAACTCAGCAATTCTCTTTCTCCTCATCTAATTGGTTCGTACATCTCATTGGGCAATGGTCTTTCTCTCACACATGCAGATTTCAAGAGGCCCCTTTCACTGTTGTTGACTTTTTTGTTTTAGCGAAAATTTGACCAACATTGACCAAGGTGATCTTGACCAAATTTGACTACGATTTTTTAGGGTTTGACTCTATTTGAGCAGGCAACATTGACTAGCACAAGAACCAAGGACTTCTGGGTTATTTGCCTGCATTGACCACAGCCATGTTTCACTGCAAAGTTGACTTCAGCTTGATCGAGTTTGACAGCTAATTTGTTGACTATTTTGGTCTGACTTTAACCAAGGAAAGTCAAATTTGATTGGGTTTGACCAAGCTTCAAGTGGAGTGTTTGTTGTTGCATTGACCACCGTTGACTTTCTGGTTAGGGTTGTTTGACTACTCTTGACTAGAAGCACAATACTTCTATTCTGTCAGGGTTGTTTTGGATAGTGTTTTAGATCATTTTTTGTCAAATCAACTTTGACTTTCACTTCATCATTGTACATTATTGTATTCTCTCTCTATTGAACATTTGATATTTATAATAAAAAGAATTAATCAAGGGTTTTCCCCATCTTGGGGTTTTCCCTGGCTTGAGCGAAATTCTTGTGTTCTCGTCTTGACTTATCTTTTGCATTTATCATTTATGTTCTATCTATAGTTACTGACAATGTGATTAATGTGATTAATGGTTAATGTAATCGTTATTGGAAAATAAGTGGAAATTATCATTGGGCTAATAAAAGAACATTGAAGTAATTGTTGTAAGCATAAAACATACCATTGTTATCTAAAATTAACATGGAATCAAAGCCTAGGGGAGGATAAACCCAAGCAAGAGAGAAAAGCAATCACTAAAATATCTATTGGACAAAGAATAGTTGACAAGTCTCCATGTCCTCTACATCTTACTTAAACTCTGAGGACAAGCTCAATGACAAATCTGACTATCATGCATGGAAGATGACTTTGGACCTGACTTTGGAAGGGCGTGAAGTTGGACTATGCGTAGGGAAAAGTGGTGGAGCCTCCTTCAAATGCACCTCTAATGGAGAGATTATTTCTGACATGGAGCTCACTCTCATTCCTCTTGGAGGTCTTCGAAGACCATGGGGTGTATTTTTCACCACCATTCTCAACAATGACAACATACCTAATTTCGATGAGTTGTTGGCTAAATGCACTAAGAGGAGACAAGGGTGATGGAGAGAGATAAATCCAAAAATCGAAATTAACTCACTACTTTCTTTGCCCACGCAAAGAGAAAGAATGATGTTGGTCCAAGGCGAAGGGTCAAAGATCTAAGAAGGGATACAAAGGAAGATGCTACGATTGCAACAAGTTCGACCAGTATGCTAGAGAGTCTCCTCACAAGAAAAATCACCCAAGGAATGACAATAACAACAACAACAACAATTTCAAAAGCAATGGCAATCAAAGGAACAACAAAGGAAAGAGGAATGCCCCCTCTACTCGAGAAGGAAATAGTCAACCTCCCAAGAGGACAAGAAATGTCAGGTATGATGAAAGTAATATTGTAGAAAAAAAAGATGAATCATATATTATTTCTGCTCTATCTACTGCCTCCCCTCCGGATACTTTGGATCATTGGTTAATTGATAGTGGAGCCTAAAGGCATTTCACTGGATACAAGGAGGCCCTCTCAAATTTAGTTGAGAAGAAAAATAATCTAAAGATTATACTTGGAGATAATCACCTACCTTGTCAAAAGAATAAGAACTATCACTCTGCATTTGAATCATGGTCACACCATACATCTACAAGAAGTGTTGTATGTGTCTAATTTGAAGAAGAACCTCGTATATATTTCTACAATGGAAGACAAAAGCTTCAAGGTAGCATTAATTGTATTTGGCATAGAAATCCTAAAGATGCATTTACTCTTGGATTTAGGGTTGATGGTCTCTATCGAGTTGGTGGAAGTCCTTTGAAAGTTTTGGCAAGTGATACTTCTCTTCAATGTGAATTATGACACCAAAGATTTTCCCACTTACATTACAAAGAGTTACCTGGGGTAAAGAAGATGGTCACAAAGATGCCCTAGTTTAATGTGAACCATGAAGGAATTTGTCAGGGATGTGCAGTGGGGAAACATACAAAGGGACCATTCCCTTCTAGTGAAAGCAAGATAGCTTATATTTTTCAATTGATCCATTTTGACATGTTTGGTATCTTGTCGTAACTTTATTAGGAGGATACCCATACTATGCAATTTTTTTTTGGATGACTTTTCACGAAAAACATGGATTTATTTCTTGAAGAAGAAAGATGAAGTGTTCGAGTGGTTCCATTCTTTCACGACATTGGTGGAGAATCAAATAGGAAAGAAGATCAAGATGTTGAGCACTGATAATGGAACCAAATATGAATCCAATGAATTCAATGACTTTTGCAGAAAGGTTGGCATTAAGAGGAAGACAATTGTTCCATACACTCCATAGCAGAATGGTGTTGTTGAAAAGAAATAATCAAACAATAATGGAAGCCACTTGTGTCATGATCTATGATCAAGGTCTACCGAAATTCTTATTGGTAGAAGTTGCCAACATTGTTATATGTGTTCAAATAATAACACTCATCAAGTATTGGATTTCAAGACACCCGAGGAAGCCTTCACTAGTAAGAAACCTAATGTTTCTCATTTTAAAATCTTTGATTGTCCTGTATATTTTCATGTGCCTAAAGAGAAAAAGAACAAGTTGGAAGCTTTTGGGAAGAAAGGTATATTTTTTGGATACAGTGAAAATTCAAATTTATGTACTTGGAAAACCCAGAAATCTCCCCATTTCAAAGAAGGGCGACGATGATGCTACCGAAAAACAAGAAACTCCAATGGATGAACCTATGCCTAATGTTGATGGTTCGATTGATCCTATTGATCCACCTCCTAGTGATCCCTCTACCTCAAAGAAAAGACCACTATGGCCCAAAGATACTCTCAAAGATGTTGAAAGACATACTGCTCCAAGAGGAACATTTCGCGAAAGTAAGAAGTCTAACAGGTATCAAGGGTACTTGGTTGCCATAAGTACTATTGTTTAAGTTTAACCTTGCACGTTCGAAAAAGTCGTAAAGCACGAAGTATGGAAAGATGCGATGAATGAGAAATGTGAATCGGTCATGAAGAATGATGTTTGGGACACAATGTCTAGACCTAAGGACAAGTATGTGGCTACTTCTAAATAGCTCTACAAGATAAAACACGCAGTGGACTATGATGAAATATTTTCCATACCACTATCTGATCTATGATTGCTCTCGCTAAAATCAAGGATGGAGCCTACATCAAATGAACGTCAAGGATTTCTTCTTGCATGGCTCACTTAAAGAGGAAGTCTACTTGGAACAATCTCAGGGGTTTGAAGTACAAGATAGGACACATGTCTATCGGTTGAAGAAAGCCTTCTATGGGTTGAAGCAAACCCCTAGGGCTTCGTACGAAAAGATTGGTAGTTATCGCGTTAAGTTGGGATTTAGTAGAAACTATGTTGATCTAAACCTATACTTCAAGTTTGAAAAAGACATTCCTCTTATTTTGGTCCTTTATGATGATGATCTCTATATAATTGGTGCATACCCCCTCATTTATCAATGCAAGAAGGACCTAACACTGATGCATTACTTCCTAGGTTTGGGGGTCTAGCAAAAGCTAGGTGAAATTTTCCTTTCTCAAGGAATATACATTGTGAATTTGTTAGAAAGATGTGGATGGTGGAATGCAAGTCTACGTCTACTTCGATGGAACTCAACTTCAAAAAGCTATGTGGAAGTGTTGTTGGCCCCGAATTGGAAAATCCTTCCTAAATATAGAGAACTTGGGGGGTTGGTGTTCTTGGTAAACTCTCGACCTGACATATGCTTCATTGTAAATATTTTGAGTCAATTTATCGCTGAGCCTCATCACATACATTGGGTTGCTGCAAAAAATCTCTTAAGATATCTGTGTGGTACTATCAATTATGGATTGAGATACATTGTTGGGAATTTGAGGCACATGGATATTCTAAAGTTGATTGGGTTGGCAGTATGGTGGATAGAAAGAGCACATCAAGATGTTGCTTCTCTTTGGGATCTTCAATGAGCTATTTGAGCATGTGTTGGATACCATCGTTATCTATTGCAACAATCAAAGAGGGATTTACCTTTCAAAGAATCTATGTTCCACAACCGCTCCAAGCATATTGATATCAAGTACCACTTTATTCAGGATATGGTACGACAATGAGCAATAAGGCTCCAACACATCAAGACAGATGAACACGTTGTGGACATCCTCACGAAGCCCTTAGGGAAGGTCAAGTTTTTAACTTTTCAAGAAAAGTCATATACAAATCCTCCCATGAGGCTACCACTTGAGTTGGACATTGAGCTTTGGGAGTTCCTAGGGGGCCTAAGGTACTTCTTAGAGCTATGTGTGATCATAGGGTGAGTGGTTCACCTTCCCTTATAGGTATGTTAATTAGCGATAACTTATCCAATAGATAACACGTCATTCTTGATTTGAGATATTCTCATGAAGTAGGATTGGATAGACTCCCCTTTGTCTATCTTGATATCCTTTAAGATGGTGAGTGGTTCACCTTTCCCTATGATACACCATGATGATATATGTGAGCACTGAGACCGAATATATTGCAGCTACTATGGCCTATTGTGAAGCTATTTGGTTGAGGAAACTTTTCAATGAGCTATTTGAGCATGTGTTAGATACCATCATTATCTATTGCAACAATCAAAGAGGGATTTAACTTTCAAAGAATCTGTGTTCCACAACCGCTACAAGCATATTGATATCAAGTACCACTTTATTCAAGATATGGTACAACAATGAGCAATAAGCCTCCAACACATCAATACAAATGAATAGGTTGTGAACATCCTCACAAAGCCCTTGGGAAAGGTCAAGTTCTTAACCTTTCGAGAGAGACTTGGGAGTCATAGACAAACCCTCCCATGAGGCTACCGCTTGAGTTGGACATTGAACTTTGGGAGTTCCTAAGGGGCCTAAGGTACTTATTAGAGCTATGTGTGGTCATAGGGTGAGTGGTTCACCTTCCCTTATAGGTTACGTTGATCAGCAATAACTTCTCTAATAGATAGCACATCATTCTTGATTTGCAATATTCTCATGAAGTAGGATTGGATAGACTCCCCTTTGTCCATCTTCATATCCTTTAAGATGGTGAGTGGTTCACCTTTTCCTGTGATACCCTATGATAATATATGTGAGCATTAGGTGAGTGGTTCACCTTCCCCTATGATTGATCTTATGAAGTAGGATAAAATAGACTCCCTTTTGTCCATCTTAATATCCTTTAAGATGGTGAGTGGTTCACCTTCCTCTGTGATACCCCATGATGATATATGTGAGCATAATGTGAGTGGTTCACCTTCCTATGGTTGATGATATATGCATAAGATGAATGGTTCATCTTCTTTTATGGCATATGAGCAAGATGAGTGGTTCACCTTCTCCTGCAGATGCCCCAACATACATCCTACCCTTAGCAATTTGGGACTCTTGGGAAATATCTCTCATTTGGCCAATGAGTTGGGAAAAATGGTTAGGGACCATAGCACTACAAATAGGCGCATCATTTACTATCGTACTCCCTATGTCTAGGATGCATGATGTTCAACAACTTGCTCATAATCAAGTCAAATTGGAGTTCTACCACTAGTTATGTGGACTGACTTTTGTTAGTGGAGAGTGGCAAGGTCTTGTGACTCACTCTTGATCGATTCTTCTTATTATCCATATCAATCTTCAACAGAGTTGAGAAAAGATACAGAGGTAGTACATAATGACAAGATGGCATGATGATCGATGGTCAAAAATTGGAAGGCAGAATTCTCCTTAGTTGAGAGGGAGTGTTAAATTGTGCAACTAGGGCCAAATTCCACTTTGGACAAACTCATTTGATGGAGATACCTATTGCATTGAATTTCTCTTTTCAAGAAGACCAAATTTGATCTAAACTTCAATGAAAACGGACAACGAAAAAAATGTTGAAGTGACACCTACAAATGTGCAAATTATCAAAGTCGGCCACTACCATGTCGGTTCATGAAGCCCAAGACACATGTCTTTTGACCCACATGGATTCATATAAATAATAGACCTCAAGCCTCATTTAGCACCATCTCAAATCAATAATTTCTCTCCTCATTTGATTGGTTCATACATCTCATTGTGCCATTATCTTTCTCTCCTCATTTGATTGGTTCATACATCTCATTGGGCCACTATCTTTCTCTCACGTGCGGATTTCAAGAGGCTCATTTCACTGTCGTTGACTTTTATGTTTAAGCTAAAGTTTGATCAACATTAACCAAGGCGATCTTTGACCATATTTCACTGCAATTTTAGAGGGTTTGACTCTATTTGACCAAGCCAAATGGATTAGAAAATTCTAGGTTGTTTGACTACATTGACCATAAGCCTATTTCACTACAAGGTTTACTTTAGGCTAACATTTCACTATTGATTTGTTGACTATTTTGGGTTGACTTTGACCAACAAAGAAGGCCAAATTTGACTAGGTTTGACCAACCTCCCAATGGATTGTTTGTTGCTGCATTAACCACCATTGACTTTTTGGTTAAGATTGTTTAGCTATTGTTTAATGGAAGCAAACCACACTAGTGATCATCTTTTATCAAGTCAACTTTGACTTCATCAAAGTACATTATTGTATTCTCTCTGTTGAATTGATCAAAGAGTTTTCACCATTTTGGGGTTTTTCCCTAGCTTGAGCCAAAAGCCAAAATTCATTCTTGTGTTCTAAGTAAAAGTAAAAGAAAGTTTTAAGGCGTTCAAAATACAAAAAACACAAATATTATAAGAAAAGCAATTAATCCAGACAAAGCAGGAAGGTTTGAAAATTCAAACAGTTGTGCTGAGAAGTAGAGTGACAAGCGTGTCCAAAAAAACACTTAAAAGAAATCTTAAAGCAACCTGAAACTATCTTATAACACTTAAAAGGAATCTTAAAGCAACCTGAAACTATCTTATATACATATTTTTGACTTCGCCAAATTTTATATACAATGCCCTCTCTCCCAAACATGAAACATTGATTGATCGTCTCTCCCAAACATGAAACATTGATCACTCTCTCCAAAATTGAAACATTGATTGGTCGTCAAGTCAATTTTGTTACTTCCCATATTACTTAGTCGTCAAGTGAATTTTGTTACTTTCCAATTTTGTTACTTTCCATATTACTTGGTCGTCAAGTCAATTTTGTTACTTTCCATATTACTTGGTCTTCAAGTCAATTCTGTTACTTTCCATATTACTTGGTTTATTCTAGAAGTCAATTTTGTTTTTATACTTTACAGATGACATTATGCAACAAAATGCATAACAATATAACATTTACTCAGATTTTTAATCTAACATTTACCAAATTTTATATTTTAAGCATTAATTTTTCAATGAACGGTTGAACTACAATCAGAAATTCCCTTAAAATGTGTTTAACCATTCATTAAAGTTTTGCTTTCAATATTATACCCTCTCAAAACAATGAGAGGGTATATAGCCAGGAAAAGGTGCAATACTGCTGCCCAAAACATTTTACTGATATTTGGAACCGAATATTTATATTAGTCTAAATCCATTTAGACTTGAATGAGCTATATTGTTTCAAATGCTAGAGGTATTCATTTAATCATTTAACGTTCTTTTCTTTACAATTTGATGGAAAAGAAAAAATAAAAATAAATATATATATATATATATATATTTAAGTTCGTGCTTTTTTATATTTATTTTTCAGTAAATTTTCTTTAGAATTTGATAATAAAAAAATATTTGAAATGGTAAAATTTGAGACCGTAAATCTCTGCAAACAGAGTGATACCAATTTCACCAAGACTTGTATTCCCTGAAACCAAAAACATAGAAAAGGACTTGAATAAAGTTTTGCAGTCACCTTGATGTAAAGCTTCCAATCACAGCCTCATTTCCTTTCACCCAACCCTACATACAAAGTGGATTATCAAAAGTGTCCTCCACTTTTTCACTTCCTTCCTTCTAAGGATAACTATCCGAATTTTCAAACCTTTCCACAAACGGATTTAGTCCGTATAAATTGCTTCCCTGATAACATTTGCGTTTCGTATTTGCACTAGAATATCCATATACCAGCTGGAGATTGGGTGATAAAATATATTGAAATTGACCATGAAACAAATCACAACAATTACTCAATAAGTACATAACTACTCAATCATATCCTCGAAACATGTCCTCCACCTTATAGCCACTTTGCTTCCCAGCACAAAAAACAACGAATTTTCAAGGACACTCAACCATATACATGAAACATGTCCTCCACCTTATCACTGCTTTCCTTAACTATGAATTTTCAACTCCCCACAAAAGGGAAATCATATCCAGGATACAAATAAAACAATCAAAACAAATACTCAAAGCTAAAGCACATAACTTCTTAATAATACCTACGAAACAGTAGCACAAAACTTCTTAATAATACCTACGAAACAGTATTATATACGATAACAAACAAATATTACCAATATCTGGGGATGGGTTTTGCAAATGGTAATTACAAAAACAGCTACTGTACTTTCAGTGAAGTGTTAATGTTCATTTCCAATAGTCAATATTTAGCTTAGTGAGCTAACTAGAGTGGTTGAGAACAGAAGGAAATCACAAAATTAAGTTGTTGTGCTGGCTCTCTCTGAAAATACTATTCTCTTAAAAGTTTAAAACATTATCAGAGATACCACATATGATTAGATTGCCAAAACTATAACCTACCAATTTGCTCTAAATACGACCATTTAAGTAAGACTTCTTATAAAGAACCACCTTTCTTGTTCACTTACGCCATTCCAGCCAGACTGATACCATCCAATCCTGCTCACTTACCACCCAATCCTGCTCACTTCCACCGGAATATTACCATTATATCAAAACTACGGACAAAGTTCATATCCACCTTTCCTGTTCACTTACGCCTGACGGATATCACCATTATCTATTTTGCATAACGTCCAGATCTAATATTTTTCATCTACTCATGATAAAATTAACCTGCTTATCTGTTTATGAATGCAAATACCACTTTTTACTCTAAGAAATTACCCTTCTTTATATGTTTATAAATGCAAATACCACTTTTTTTCTAATTTATTGAGGATCAAAGTCTAAATTAGCCTATTTGATTTGGCTTTTCAAAATTGTAAAGTTTGTAAAAACTAGCAGTGGTTATCATCGAAAACAGAAAATAGACAGTACAAGAAATCATCATCATGCCTCCTACTCGGTTCAAAGACTGCTTTTTCTCGGATAAACTAGGGCAGCATATGCATCCATGTCCTATAAATTTTGGAAGGCTTGCAAAATGTAGGAAACTAATTCTTGTACTCAACAAACGACAAGAAAATTTTTGATTGCCACAATGCCTACATCTCAAGTCAAATATAACCTGTACACAGCGTATAGGATCATCACGGAAACAGAGTAACAGTTCCAACTGAATCAAATATTTATCATACATAGTTAGACCAATTTCTGGATGATGGCACGGTCCACAATATGCATTCAATTATCAGACATTGTCCCAAATTACTACAATGGCAGACGGAAAATACAAACATTCACAATTTCATGAACGCCTCAAATCCAATACTAGCAAGATCACAACAAAAGCCCATTTTACGCAGCTAGGTCAAAGTCAGTTTGAATATTTGAAAGCCTTTGATATTTCTCTATCAAAAGTTTTAACATGGATGTCACTCGATTGTTTAAATCAAATCATAGCTCCTGAATTCTATAATTCTTTCACGGAACGAATACTCTTAGGACTGGTTAAAACCCTAACAGCAACGAATAAACCCTAACAACAAACCCTAAAACCTGTTTCCGTCAACAAACGAAACTATAGAGTTTCAGACTTTTAATAAATAATATGCCATAAACCTACCATTATCAAATTCTATTCTTCATCAGAAGCATCGTCTTTATCGTCTTCGTCGTCATCAAAATCCATATCGTCGCTATCGTCTTCATCTTTGTCACCGTCCCCAAAATCTTCACTACCATCATCCTCGTCCTCGCTCACGGGCTTGCGACCCCTGGCGTAGTTTCTACAGTTACTTACTGGGTATCCAGATTTTAAGAGCCCGATTACAGATATCCTTTGCAGGCCACCTAGTTCAGGGTTGAGAATGCTCTGCATCGGAGCCTTCGATGCATGGAAAAGGCGAGACTGCGAGGAAGCGAGTACAGGGAACTTCTGGATTGACATGTATGGCTTCAAGATGCCTCTTAAAAGAGGAAGAAGAGAAGATTTGGCAGCCATTTTCGGAAAGTAACTGCTGCAGAAAAACTCCAACAAATTGCGCTACAGAAAAGAAGGGTTTAAGGTCATATATATATGGAAGTGGCTAGGGTTTTAGGGTTTAAGATTATATAATTGACTAATTAGGACCTTAGGGTTCAATATCATATAATGTCTACTTAGTGTTTTAGGGGAACTTCTGGATTGACATGTATGGCTTCAAGATGCGTCTTAAAAGAGGAAGAAGAGAAGATTTGGCAGCCATTTTCGGAAAGCAACTGCTGCAGAAAAACTCCAACAAACTGCGCTACAGAAAAGAAGGGTTTAAGGTCATATATATTGAAGTGGCTAGGGTTTTAGGGTTTAAGATTATATAATTGACTAATTAGGACTTTAGGCTTCAATATCATATAATGTCTACTTAGTGTTTTAGGGGGGCGGCAATAGAAAATCGCCTCCCGTTAAAACGATCGATTCCCCGTTAACTGATGAAGTGGGAAAGTGGTGTGACTATAGTCTAGAATGTTCCATGGTTGAAGTGTAATTGGCCTTGCAAAGTTTAGAGGAGAAGCCCTCTCCACTCATGTCATTCCAATATTTAAGATCAAACCAACAATTTCCCTAAAAGGTGTAAGGAGATTGAAGAAGGTATTACAATTGATATATTAAATATAAGCCTTTTTAGTGTATTTGTTTTAATATTTATAAAATTATATTTTTGGTTTCACAATTTGGGTAAATATTGATTTTGTTTTTAATTTTAATTTATTATATTAGTATTTTTTTTTTTAAATATTAGCATATAGCATATTAATCACAACATGTAACATAATAGTTAAGATTTTATCTTTTCGCAATGTTTATTTACAACATCAAGTTGTATAAAGTTATTTGTGGCTTGTACATATAAAAAACAATTTAATAGTTGCATATGTCCATTTTGGCTACGTTCACCACCATATCGAAGTATGGATAAATTCTATTGCAAAGATAAGGCTCATACCAAACTTGCTATTCAAAAGACCTCTATATATGGAAAGAAATACAAAGTCAATTTTGTATGTAAAATGGAGAGGGGCAAGACAATTTATGTTGGTACCAGACAATCATAAAATAATAAAAGTAGTCATTAGAAAGTTACATGTTGAATTAAATCAATTTTATGAACTTACCAGTTGGAGGCATCTCTCAAACTTTATTCTCTTGTGAGTCACGTATACAAATTGCCCCATGGTAAGATCTACTAGCACCAAATATCAAGCCCAGTACAACGAAATACAAGTGTGAAAATATTAGTTGCAATGTCAAGGAGATGAGTCCAATGGATGGTTGATGCTTGGGAGTTTTAACTATTCAGATGAAGGAAAATCTAATTCATTTAATTTGTTAAGAACTTGAATATGAGCTTGAGATATCATGCATGCAATCCCACATTCCCACTCAGTAGAAAATCCCTTTTTTCAATACTTTTCTATTTTCGAAAACTTCTTGTCCACAAAATCCTAATGACTTATAACTTAACATGACAATGCCAAACCTAGATAGCAAGGCCAACCTACATTATTAAGGTTAAAAGAACAATAAGGGCACCTAAGCTAGAGCCACCAAGTTGGCATGTCACAGGATATTGAAAACTTTTAACTTGTATAAATTTAATTAGGCACACATTTTGCACTAGCCACATGTCACTTCCCATAAATTGTACCATATTATTGTAAAAGAACAATGATGTATTCTCCAACTTCACAAACTTGGAATTCCTCTATTGCCATTAAAATGTCATTATGAGGCTATAATTGGAGTTGTGGTGTGTACCTTTCCAGCATCTAGATTATCAGAGAGCAAGGTTCTCCTTTCAGGAGGTATCTTTTCAAAGGTGCCTTCTTTCTATTTTTTTATTTTATTTCTTTTAATTGCAGCCTGTGCATGCACCATAATAAGCCTTGGAGTGAATGTTTTTCATCAACGGGGTTGGACAGGGTCAACCACAATAGAAGCAAGACTTGTACAGTTACAAGTAAACATGGACATAGTGAGCATATTTCCACATAAGAAATAACTATAATTTAAAGTTAAGAAGAAAACCATGCCATATAGTTAACTACAAGAACGGTGACAATTTTTTACTAGTGCAACAGCGTTTACTATAGGAAACTAAGAAGACCAATCTCTAAGAAACTTGGACAAAAAGACCATGGTGACATATTACAAGAAGCATAAAGCCAATCAGGAGAAGCAGTAAAAGCATCGAAATTGGAATTAGAAAATGAACAAAGTTAAAGCTTGCAAATGGTATTGAGAAGGTTGTTGCTAGCAACCATTTAAACATTGAAAATATTGTTACATTTGTATATTTGTTGTAGTGGCTACAACCACCCTCCAAAATTTTGCATTAGCTTCGTTTTTTAGCCTCCCTACTGACCATCCTTAGCAGCATGTCTTGCACTGTCCAAGTACATATGCTTCAGTTGTTTCAATGGCTTACTAACATGTGCTTTCCAGCTTGTTTGCCTCCCTCCTGCGGGTTGACATTTCAGAACTTGGTTATTTTCTGGTTGTTATGCTCACCTATAAAATTGCACAATCCATCGAGGCTACCTGTTGCTCTCCAGAAATGCACAGAACAACCAGATAGCCTTCCGTCTAGAAATTGCGCAGAGCAGCCCATCACTGGGCTTGCTCTAAAAAATTATGTAATTCTGACTAACAGTCAGGGCTTCAATCCAGAAATTGTGCAAAGCTTAAGGGACAACTAGACTTGCTCAGCCCAGAAACTGCACAAAAGTCACTCCAAGGCTTGCAGTTTGCTGCATGTGCTCCCAAGTTGACCAGTTGCATTCAAGAATGAGCAATTTTGATTTGCATGCATGGGTTGTTTTTCCTTTTTCCCAAAAAAAAAAAAAAAACAAAAAAACAAAACAAAACAAAAAACAAAACAAAACAAAAACAAAAACAAAAACAAAAACAAAAGCAAAAACAAAATCAAAAACAAAAAACACAAAACAAAACAAAAAAGCAAAAAGCATCCCTAGACTTTAGGGTTCCATTTTTAGTAGCTAGGGGTTACATGCAAAATATGTTTTAGAAACCTCCCGCCAAGTGTCGCTTTTTCCTAGATTTGTGGCATGCGTGTCATAAGCCTCAATCTTATCAAACTTATCTATTCAACACTTCAGAGCTCTTTACTCACATCGATCTTGGAGCTCTGACATCCCACATCGCATCTAGGAGCATTCGGCACATTCAGCTCAACTTTCCAGATAAGTCTGTTTTTTATGTCTTTTGCTACTTTTCTGTCGCTTTTTGTATTTCGATTTGTGCGAGTGTTGTTGCTTGGTTTTGTTGAATGCTTTCTGTTTTTTTAATGCATGTTAGCTTGTAGGAGCATTGTTTCAAGTTTTTCATTGCATCACACTGTTGTTGTATGCATGACATTGTTTTTGCACTAACGGTCGTCATTGCAGCGACTCACTTCACACGCTTACTTGTTTTCCCGTTTTATGAATTTTGCACTTATTGTTTGCATGCATTATCATTCACGCTTTTTTGCACTCAGCTTCGCCATGCATTCAACCTTTACATGTTTTCAGTCGCCCATCGGCGGGTTTGGGCTACCTTGGCCCGAACCTTGCCTTGCCTGGCTTTCACTGCACATTTTTGGGAGTGAAGGCTTTGCCTTCCTCCCAGAAATTGCACAAAGCTAGCCCGACACAAGCCTCCAGGCTTGCTCTCCGTAATTTTGAGAGGCAGTGCCCTGTTGGCCCCTGGAATTGTGCAAATGCATTTTTTGGGTTGTCGTCATTGATGACTGAAACTGCGCATTGTGTAGTTTCAATCCTCAATAGACCAGTATGGATTGTGCATTGCACATTTTTAGTAGTCATTCATCCCACTGGCAGTCCAAACAGTGCTTTGCGCAGTTTTAGTAGTCATTCTCCCAGCCTCCCAGTGAAAATTGTGCAATCTTTCTAGTCAGTCACCTAGGTGTGTTGCATGACAGTCCTCCAGCTGCTTTTGGTTTTCAACTGACATTATGCTTGTCGTGAGTGTTTATATGTCTCCAGATATCACAGGTGTTCATCCATATCTCAACAGTACAAGTACAATGGCTTCTAAGAGAGCAGCGTCAAAGGACACAATTGAGAGTGCAACTAGAGATGCAGTTGAGCGAGTGTTTATGAGCTTACCTATCTATGAAGACACTAAGTTGTTCATAAACAAGGAGATCAAGATGAAATGGCAGGACATCAATGACACCTTTTCAGGCACATTTGAGGAGAATCTGGAAGACCGTAAGGTCTATGTCAACATACACAAGTCTAGCTTATATTGGATTGCATGCAGGTGTCTCGCGTTTCCATGCGCAGACATGATCCACTGGATTGTCTCTCATTCTAATCCAGAGACAATGACGTTGAGCAGTATTAGTGGAACACAACTTGCAACCTTCAAGGTGAAGGACTTTCAGGAGATGTATCACTTGCCACAGTCGGTGATCACGATGGATACACCCTTCACCAGACCCCGCAGCAGTGAAAACTCAAGAGACATCTTGAAGAGCTAGGTGAAAGATTCGTCCAAGTTCATAACGACACCCAGCCAGGTTTACAAGACAAGGATACTTCGAAAGGCATATCAGCTCTTAGTCATCTTCACATGCTGCTTATATGGCTAAGAGAGCACAGAAACCTTCTCGCAGAGTTGGGTGATTGTGTTGGACCAGTTAGCGAGCAAAGGAAGACCTTTCAACTAGTCTGACATGTTGGCTCTTAGGTTGAAGGAACAGGTAATCGAAGCCCGACATCCACCCAAGGGTTAGCAATAGAAGTTATACATGTTCTCTTACATACTTGATGCAGTTTGTGCCCATCAATAGTTCCCAGGCTTGTGTTGGGCATGGACACCTTCGAAAACCTTTGTGCACACTTATTGCAGGTTGTACTCCAAATGCAGCTTCTGTGGAGTTATCATACAATTATTAAACCACTTCGTCACCCCAGTATACAGGATTATCTTTGAGGAGGATCCACCTTGCATGTCGTAATCAGTGATGGAGGCATTAATTGACATAGCAGATTGGTATGCCTCACCGCTTGGCTCCTTCATCTGAATGTACAATGCGGAGAAGGCTTCGCATGTTTTTACCAAAGTTTGCCATGGATAAGCTCGCCATGCAAGAAGTGTCATATCACATCTCGACAGGTTTGTCAGCTATATTACATAGGAAGAAGAAGGCACCTTGGTCCACTCTTCCTTTGCAGATAGGGTTGTAGGAGATCCAAAATATTAAGCATGGTTAGGCCAAGATGGAGGAATTCAAGATATTCACATTCGGCACAAGATGTTTCAATATGTATGAACCACATTGCTTAGTGAAGGGCCATTGTGTGAGAGTGCAACATCCTTGGATCCACGAGGCATGTCATTAGCCTAAGGAAGACCCATGGAGATATTGTTATCACTTCTCAAGGCTCAATTGATTGTCATCATAGATGTAGAATGGTTAGCAAATCAGAAGGCAACAACATCTCAAAGAGGAGCATCATCATCAGCAATAGAGGGTAGCAGACCTGTGCATGACAAAGGCAAGAGGAAGGTTGTTGATAGGGCAGAGGCAGAGCAAAATTGCAAGCTCAAAGCATATACATTTGTGTTGAGAGCAGCTTTGGAGATTGAGGCTAAGAGGAGAAAGTGTGACAGAAGTATCGCGCAAAGGTAGAGGGAGAAGCATAAGCTAGAGGAAAAAGAAAAGGAGTTGCAGAAGTTGAAGCGGCAACTCAAGAAAGAACGGGAGTTACACAAAGAGAGAAGATGAAACTACGCCCATGCAGGTTGTTGACTCATTCGAGCAGCTGGCACATAGCAGACAGGGTGAGCAATCGCAAGAGCAGGACTTTGCTCAAGAGATTGAACATATGCTAGAGTATATGGACACAAATATGGTTCAGCCAGAGTCAAATCAGGATATTGACCTCATGCCTTAGAACCAAGAGGTCACCCCACTAGCCTCACCAGATCCAAAAGTAGGGCAAGTCCCAAGTGATCAAGGAGACACTGAAATCCTTGAAGACAATCTAGAGGCAGAGATGCACTACATATCTTTCGACAAGTCGTAACACAGAGTTGTGCAGTCGCACAGAGTCCCTACTCCAGATGTCCATGTATCTCTTGTGCAGTTTGAATAACGAGTGATTGTGTCTGATGTGCGCAGACATCCAACTGCATTGGCCGATGCTACGAAAGCATATGCTGAAGCCACCAAATTGAGTGTTAGATTCTTGATAACTGAGAGTGATCACATGGCTAAGGAGTTACAAATGGCCAAGCAGGGAGTAGAACAGGTTACAGCATCCACCAGAGCAGAGTTGAAGAGAGTGATACTAGATGAAGTACAGTCTCTCGAGACATTCATGCAGAAGATGTACTTCAGATTCATCATCGTGCATAAGTTAGTTGTCCATCTCAACGGTTGGCAGCAACGTTATGCTAGGAGAGCACGCATCTTTTCAGATCTACACACTGTTTTCGATCACATGCAAATATGGATAATGAGGTACAAAGGATCCTCATTGCACTTGCTAAAGATGATGAAGCCAAAGGTGATAGAGTTGAAGGCATGCATCCGGAGTTAGATCCAAAACTATGAGGAACTCCCGTAGCTCATCACCAACTTACAAGATTTACATGCACGGGTGTTCAGGAGCATCGATGTCATTGTGTGCACACATGCGATCCCATCCATGGACACACTCACTAAGGTAAAGTTAAAGAAGAAAGTCTAACTAGAGTTGGACATGTACTTTGATCAGTTGATTCGTGTAACCACCAGTGTAGACTTGCAGATGAGCGCAGACATTATGCATCAATATGTTCCTGGTCTGGCTATGCACTCAAGACCATGATGTGCATGTTATCAGGCAAGTTGGACAGAGGTGCCAAATCAGTGTACCAGGATGCAACGGAGGTAAGAGTTTGCTTTCAGAAGGATGTCACCACAGAGTACGCGAACACCATAACAGACTACCAATCTTGGCATCAGTTCGCCACCATCAATCTGTTGGCATTATGTTTCAAGTGTTGTCCTTGATGGCAACTCACTCAGAGGTTGGTACAGGTGATGGCAACTTAATCAGAGGACAGATCTCAGTACAGCAGGACAAGAAAGAGATATACGCAGTTTCATCAAGGAGAACAAGCGTATACACACATGTTGAATTCAGTAAAAGCGCGTACATGTGAAAAGTACCTTTGGTCCGTGGCAGTTAGTCCTTGGAAGTTGTGCCTATGGTTTTGAACCATGGTGTCTCGACGGATGTGTTGATCCCTAGTTTCGAAGTTGATGGTATTGGTTTGTTATGGTTTTGGACCATGGTATTGAGCAAGGCCTAAGGCTATATAAGGAGAAGATCATTAGGCAAAGTGTGTGAAAATGTGTGTCTGATGAAGTGAGAGGATCTGGTATTACTGGTTATCTGTTCGGGACGTTTGGCAAGGGTCGGATCTGACAGCGAAGGCATAAGAATCTATTTCTAGATCTGTACGCGGGTCTCCTTTGGTGGAAGCGCGTATACACGCGGTTTTGGTACGGTGCAGCAGCGTATGCATAATAATATTTGATATTTCAGGTTGCTGCTGATTCTGGTGGTTGTTGCAGAGTTCTGGGGTCTGGTTTTGTTTCTGTGTACTTGATGACAGGGTTGCAGTGATTCAGTAATGGGTTGTTTTGAATTATGATGCAAGTATAAGTTGGTGATTGTATTGCAGTAATGTTTGTTTTGTACTCTTGGATCCAGTCTGAAAATTGATGAAACGTGGTCCCTGAAGATTGTAGGGTCAGCACCTACGTACTAGTAAATGGATCAGCTAGTACAAGAGCTGAGGGGGTTGTAGCTCCCTTCCAGAAGTAGTGGAAAACGAGAGAGGGTTGTAGCCCTTTGCAGGTTGTAGCCTACATACTGGTAAAGGACTGCACCAGTATATTGTAAAAGAAGTTTCTCATTAAAGAAGAAAGAAACGAATTGCAGCAGGTGGTTTTCACCCACATTGGGTTTCCACCTTATATCATGGTGTTCATGTGTGTGGCTCTTGTGTGATGTCCTGTTCTGTTATACTGCACCTGTTTACTGTTAATATGCTTAATAATGTTCTGATGCATTTACTGAAGATTAAGAAAACTGAATTATAAGATCTCTGGGTATACGCTAGTTGCTTTAGACACAGTCGCGTGTATACGCTGGTTCACTTAATTGAAGTAGCGTGTATGAATCTGAGTATGAAATTGAAAAGTTTTATCTGATCTGATAATACTGATTCACCCCCCCTCTCAGTATTATTTCCAACAGTAAGAAGGATGAATATCGGCACATTATAGAGTGATAGCCAAAGTGCCATTCATCTTGCAAATAACTCAACATTTCATTCCAGGACTAAACACATACAACTCAAGTACCATTTGATATGATCAATGTTGGAAGATGGAGAGTTGAAGCTGGAAATGATACACACTAGCTAGAATCCTGTAGATATGCTAACAAAAGTTGTAACCAGGGAGAAACTAAGAATATGTTCAGTTTCAATTGTTCTTCAAGCATGATGATGAAGATGAGAAATAGCTAGGTCCAAAGAGGATTCATTGTCTAGCAAATGAAGCAGTGGTGGAGTTGCTACAATCATTCTCCAAGTGGGAGATTGTTGGGTGTGAAGCAAGATTATTTAGAGGCCTTTGTTTCAGTCGGATGTATACCCCAGGAAGATTGTACACTCCTCCATGTGGGGGTATTGTGGGGGGGGGGGGGGGGGGCTTGTCACCCCGCAAGGTTTTGTGGGGGTTGATCACCCCCAGCTAGGGGGCCTGGGGGCCAGCGGGGTTTCAGTGGTAGCGGCCCGAATTAAAAACATATGTAAATTTGCTTGTAAAAGTATAGTAATTTCTAGTCAATCTGGGCTATTCATTAGGCGGATGATCTGACGGTAGAACTTATGTTTAGTTTAGAGTTTTTTGCCCTAGAAGGCAACTCCTCTCTTTGTATGAGGGCATTGTATTGAGGCTATGTAATAGAAGTGTGTCCTTCGAGTGAGAAATAGAGAGGTGAGACTGCGAGAGAAAACAAAGGATATTACAACAGATCTACTGTAGGTTGTGTCTCTTCATTTTACTAGATAATAGAAAGGAAGGACTCGTTGTTTGGGGTGGATGTAGCCCAAACTGGGTGAACCACGTATATCTATGTCTCTCTGGTTTTTATGTGTTTTCTGTGTTTATATCTCTGTATATTCTATGTGTTCCATTGATCTGTAATATATAATTTTCTAACACTTGTTTGACAATAAGTTCTGAATCACTGAATACACTTAAATTCTTCACCTTAAGACATCTTGCTAATTCCAATCCTAGTAGAAAAGCTTCATACTTTGCTACATTATTATTTACATAGAATTTAAGCTTATAGGATTGGGTAATATTTTCTTTATATGGTGAAATTAATACAATTCTGGCTCCTGCTCCTTCCTTTGAGCAAGAACCATCAAAGTAAAATTTCCAAATATCAGTGTTAATGGTTTTAGGCTTGCTAACAATGTTTTCATTAGTAAGCTAATTATTTTGTGAATTATTTGATGATAATTGAAAACATTCAAAGTCTTCATCTATTGCATAAATAGGATGATTCCTAGCTTGATCATATTTACAAACAATATTCACGAATCTTACCTCTCTATATATAATCTGAGATGCTCACTTGCATATACAGGAATAATGGCATAAGACATGTCCATTTGAAGCCTTTCTCCTAGTTTGGCACAACAATATCTTGATAACAACATGCCAAATTTGCAAGGTGACTACAATGTCTAAAACGACACTCTTAATAGGGATATGGGCATAAGTAACTACCATATCATTTATAAGTCCAACAAAAGGTACTTTCTTGGAGTCAAAAGTGTAAAGATCATGATAAGTTCTAATGACCTCTAATTGTAGATGGTCCATGATTACCTCTGGCATCAGATTATGGGAACCCCCAAATTCTAACATGCAATTATATAACAGGAAATCATGAATTTTTAAAGTCACATAAAAAAGTGGTACATTTTCGTTAATCATGTCTGAGCTGGGAGCAAGGACTATTGAAGGTTTCTCATCTTGTAGGCTTATTACATACCCTTTAGCATCAACAATGGATGAGTGGATCCATTTAGAATTTTTTTTTTTAAACCCCAGATTCTTTGAAGGTTCAGATAAAGGGATGGGTATTTTAACTCTTTCTAGTTCCCTTTCAACATTGAATGTAGTTAAAACAATTTTATCAATTATAGTTGTTTCAGTTGTTTGGTTCAATGTTTGAATTATTGTTTTTTTAGCTTCAGTGGATTTGATTTAAGGTTAATTTAAAATGGGGCTTTTTGGAGGTCTACCAGACCCTGGTGTAGGTCTTAGATCATATCTCCTATTCAATTTCACAATAAAAAATTCAGAAAAGGCCTGATATTTTGAAATTTGAGAGTCTTCTTGATCTTGAGAACACTGACTTAAAGGGAGAGAAGCAATAACATTTTGTAAAGATGAATGATACAAATTATTTATATCTCCATAAATCAAAGGTCCAATGTCTTCTAGTTGTTGATCATCAATCATCAATGGAGGTTGGATCTGTTGATCAGTATTTGGTATTTGTAAAATTTCAGTATGGGGGGCTCTTCTAAATTGAGTTTGAGGTCTAGCAAAATTTTTTTGAAATTTTCTAGGCTGAGTTTCCATTATTGAAATTCCATTTGAATGGTTTTGAAGTAATGATGTGATCTCATCTATCTTTTGATCATCATTTATAGTTTTTGGGGAAGATCCTTCTTCCTTGAATTTCATTTTCCTTTCAACTTTTTTAGGCTTAGCTTTAAGTTTAATTGATGCTCACGTATTAGCCTCAACTTTTATAGAATTTGTTTGCATGTAATATAGGGTATTAGATGTCTTTTACCTAAGCATGACTGCAAATTCATCATCAAATGCTTTAGAAAATTGAACCTTTTCTACTACTATTGGTGGTTTATAATCAAGTGGCATCTTATGATAAGGTTTATTGAATATTTTAATGAAATTTGCCACTTGTTTTCCATGGTTCCTTTTCAGTTCTTCAAATTATGTAAGATAGTAAACCAAATCCTTTTTAACACCCCATTGATTCTTAAATATGGTAGTTAATTCATTCGAAGAATGAATTGAATCAACTCTTAGTTGTCTAAACCAAATATTAACATTCCCTCTAGTGATTGAATAAACAATCTGATATATCAATCTTCATGTTCAATGTTCATATTATCACCACAATCCAAGAAGGAAACTAAATGATCTTCAACAGACAAACCAATTTTCTCCATTAAGCCTTGGTATGTGTTTTAAATACCCATTAGGAAAATGATTGAGCTAGTTAGGAAGATGTAAGGCAACATACATAGCTTGAATAACAGGTTGAATGACAACCATATTTGAAGATGAAGATGAAGATGAATCAGTAGAAGAGGTGGGAGATGATGTAGTAGAGGATGAGGAGGAAGATGGTGAAGTTGTAGGTGAATATGGAGGTGTAATGGTAGGAGGAGGAGGACGGGAAAGTGCAGGATCCCTAAAAGTTTTTAAAGGTGTTTTAATAACTAGCTTCTGAACCTCTATTTCAACTTCTTCTTTATTTTCAAACAGAGGGTTTGAATATACAAAAAAAGTTTCCTCAGGTTGGGCAGAAGTAGATGGAAATGTATAATGAGTGGGGGATATAAAATTAGTAGGTTTTAACTCCGATAAATGTACATCTAATTCTTCTTCTGACTTGGGTGAATCCAAAAATATTTAGGGGATTTTATATGATTCCAAATAATGGACTAAAAGAGCTCACTATAGATCAATCCCTTTAGATAATAGTTCCAAAACCATATATGTTAGACCAACCAAGTCTAATTGGGATGGAACACACCTAAAGGGATCAGAAGCTGAAATATCTTCAAGCTGTAGTGGTACAGAAGCAGAAGTAAAAGCTTCAAGTCTCCTTCTAAAAGAGGCTCGTCTTACCAGTCTCTCTGGATCAGATAAAGGACAAACAATTTGAGAATCAAAAAGAGATCTAGTATGTTTTGAAGGAGCCAGCTTGGGCTTGTGGACTCATCAAGTGAAAGATTTTAACCTAAAATTCCTTTACTCACCTAAAAGGAAAAGTATTAATCATTGTTCGAGGGAAAATGCTTCAATTTTCTCTCCCCTACAATGGTACCAATATGATGTTGTCCTCTGAGATGATTCTAGGTTAACTAATCATTCCAGAGCATCTAAAAGATTTTTTTGTTTTTAAATTTTTTGGATGACCAATGTTATGAACAGTTTGAAAACAAGTGTTTAAACTTTAACACTTTCCAAAGAGAATGAAAGGGATGTTTATTTGTCTAAAATAGTAAAATTATTTTAATTGAGTGAATATCAGAATATTAAAGAATTACAAGGTACTAAATATTCAAATAGAATATTTAATTGATTATAAGAAGGAAAGCAGGTAAACAATGTTTCCCTCATCAACATAATGCATTTAATCTAATGTAGATGGTTGTGACAATTTATTGATATAGAGGAGTTTATGATACAAACAATTCTATAAACTATTCTATAGTTATTGTTTATAACTTCACAGAGGATCTAAGATGGACTGCTATTCAGTTTGATCTTACCCAGATTTCTCCATAAAGACTTAAATACATGAAGAACAACATACTGAAATAAGAACATAAGAAAAACTATTTGAGGCAAATTCAGAATCCTTTCATTAATTTGAAGCAAATCTCCAACTCAATTAAAATTCTACTTTGAAATCTCATCCAAGGGTTCAACCCTTAATAACTCGAAGGAAGAGTTATTTATACAAAATGAAAGATATTTTAGAGACATTTTAAAACAAAAATAAAAAATACTATAAAATTATAGGAATCCTAAAACTGTTGAGTGCTGGCACTATCTTTAAGGAATGTTTTAGTGATCTAGTCCCAAAAAGTGTTTCCTAGCCTCTTTCAGTTGCTGATGAAAGTTACTTGATAATTTCACATAGGTGATCCCACCTATCTTCACTTGGTATAGAAACATTAACCAACTTCCTGTAAAGTTCATCAACCTCAATATACTTCTCAAACATAGGCTTATTAACAAAAATGTGTTTGATTTCATGCTTGATTATTAAATCAAAATCCAAAGCTGCTAAGATTTCCTTGGCTGTATGGTGACCCTTTATACCTGCAAATCTAGCTTTATCAGTGGCAGTTGCATATATCTTTTGAAAATATTCCTCCAAACTGATAAACCTGTCATCTGGTGCCACTAATCTTGATAGTCCTCTCTGGTTGAGTAAGTTGAACTTGAAATGAAACCTTTGGACAAAAATTTTGAAGGCTTGGCACTTGGTCTCCAGCTGAGTCATAAGATTCTTTTTCTGCAAAAGCTTCTTGATCTCCGAAATAGTTTCTGTTATGTAAAAAATATGAATATGCTCTAACTGGGCTATGGTTTTTGATTTAATAACTTTAATCGTGTTTGTGGCTTCACTTGGTTTATCCTTAAGAATTTCTCTAACTTCTTCAATAGTTGTCTGACACCTATTTATCAACTCTTCCTGTTCAAAAATAATTTATATGAAGGGCCAAACTTCAGTTATATCTTGACTGATGTCTGCCCAAATATTTTCCTTGGCTTGGGCCAAGGTTTGAGCCATTAATGACTCATTTTCAAACTCTGCTATCCTTTTGGTCAATATGTGGGTCTTCTGCATTTGTTTAACATAAAGAGAGTCATTTTTAATCTTCTGAGTCCCCAGAATCTTAAATTTCTTGTGAATCCTTTCACTCTCATGTCTCTGGAGAGAAAACTCATGTATGAATGTGTTTAAATCTCTTGTTGTTGATGTACACTCTGTGGTTCTTGATGTTGATTCCCTTGCTGTCCTTGACATTATAATAGGCATAACTGTAATTGGAGCTATAACTACTTGAACAAATTCCTCTTTTTCTTTAAGTAATTTCTCAATTTTCTCTTCCATTGTCTTTATCTATGCATTTTGCTCAATGATCAACTTGGGCATTTATTTTTTGTGCTGCTCACTTTCTACTATCTCCTTGGTTTGAGGATCCTTTGTAGAAGGTAGTTTGAGTTGTTTTCGTAATGTTGAAATGTCTGCATTCTTATTTCTAATAATGTCCTCTCCAGATTTAGCATCATTGAAATCACATCCAATTTTAATCACTAAATCTTCTAATGATTTTACCCTATTATCCTTTGCGAAAGAGGATATATTTTCTATCTTCAATTGTGACTGCAAATTCGAAAGAGATGTCTTGAGTTTTGATAATTCCATAATATTGTTGGTCATGGTATAGAAAATAACCTCACTAGACTACCTATGCATGTCCATCTGATCAATTGGATGTATCTGTTTGGCATCAAAAGGAAATACAATCTTCTTATAATCTGAAGAAGCCTTTGGAAAAGGCATTTGGGCTTGTAGGAATGCCATTTGCATCTTGCCTTTTTCATTATCAAAAGATATTAATAACCTGTGTTGTGAAGTTGATAATTGTTTGCAAAAATGAGCATATACATTTTCCTTCAAATATTCATTCTTCTATTTAATTTCAGGGAAATTAGTGAATATTTTTGGTTCCTCTTTCTCACTTACTCCTGCAAACTGGGTGATCTCCAACAAATTCTATAAATTGAAGAGGAAAATGGAGGAGTGATTACAATTTCTTCTATCCCTATAGAAACCTGTGAATCATCCAAATTGATGATTATATTCTCTTTGTTATTTAGAGCAGTAGTGCCTATGGAGCCAGTCCTTGATTTTTTCTCATAATGAATGAATTCATTTTCACCTTTTTCTAGTGATGAAGATTCTTCTTTGGGCCTCTTGTCCTCCCTGTTTTGAGAAGTGGGATTTTGGAGGGTAGAAGGAGGTAAAGTCTGTGGTTCTGCTTCCTAAAGTGTATTCTCCTCCCACCGTTCTTGATTTCTGTACTTTTCAATCTCTGGTCTTGGAGTATGATTGTACAGTGTGGTTTTGAGTTCCACCCTTAAGTTGGAGATTACACTGAATGGGTCATAAGGCCAGGTGAAACTTGGTTGGAATTACATTTGTTTGAGGATCGACTCTTCTTCAATAACTGTTGATATGGTATTGGAAATAAATGGTCCCACTTGTGACTTGATTTTGAACTGAGATTTCCTCTTCCCTGAAATCAAATGTAGTTCATCCATATTAATCACCTGCATAATATATTCCAGAGAGAAAATTCTCATTGGAACATATTTGGGAAGTTTATATGGAGCTAGTTCACAACCATACACTCTAATCTTTCTACACTTCTGGTAAAGATACCTATCCCCTGTCTTGGATTGGTCACTCAAATGTAGGATCCTTTTGATTTCTGGATTGATCCTAGGCTCGGTTTGGCTATTGAGAATCTGTGCAACTGGATGAATAAAACAGTCAATGAAATGTGAAAACTTGAACTCAGTTGAGTTCCTCCTGATCAATGAAGTCCACTGTGTGACTGCTTGAATCACTTGATGTTCATCCTGCTTGTGTAAAGTTACATGACAACTGTCTCCTTGTTGAAAAAGAATCATATACACTAGCACAAAGGAAAATTTAAATGCTCCTTCCTTAGTAATTTTCATCAATTTCTCATGCATAATTTTAGCTAAAAATTGACTATAATTATACAAGAAAGCAGGTTTGTTTTATTTGGAGAAGATGGATAAATAACCTAGGATATATTCATCTACACACTGATCTATTTGGTAACCTAACAAGAAATAAATTAAGTAAATGATGTGTTTAGCTCTCTCAGGGAACATGGATGTTGGATATGGAGGTTTCTTTTTAGGAATTTCATCATCTTCTGGAAGGGAGATCTCAAAGATATGAGTTCTTTGGAGGAAGTGAGCTTATGGTAAAGATCCATTAAAACAATAGTGGAGAAAAATATAAGGGAATTGCTTTCAGGGACAAGAAGAATCTTGTTGATAGTTTCAGGGGTGATGGATATCAGAATGTATCCATTTTGAACTACGATGGTTCTTTGTAGGGGAATGTACTTAGCTTGACACCACATGACTAAGTCAGGAAAAGGATGGTTTGAGGAAACATATACATGGGAAATAATGATTCAAATAAGTTGATTTCATCTATAGAGTCTTGATCAGTTTGCTTTAACCAATGGTGCAATTCGAACATGTCAAATTCGCATTTTGTGTCTGTAATTTTGAAGAACTAGTCATCTAAGGGAATGTCATCAAGGTCTAGGGCATTAGATACTTTGGGATTTTCCTGTGATGAAGTTTGACTAGCAGAGGGCTGGTATTTTTTTTAGGAGCCATAATTTGTAGAATTATGATGAAGAAATAACAAAAGGTTAGGGATGAAAATACCTAACAAAAAGAAGTCTTCATTCTGATGGAATTTTATTTATGACGCAAAGTAGCAGCAAGGAACAATCAAACATAGAAAACTAGTGAAAATATGAATATAAGACAAATTTAGGGAAATCATGTAAGGAGGATGAAGGGCTTATTTATAAGAAATAGTACATGACTGTTGAGGGAAACTGTTGCTAAATGTAAGGTTTTCATTTATGAGGAAAATCATTACTGAATAGATAGATTCTCATTTATAGCCATAGGAAGAATGATAACATATGGAAAAAGGGATAAGCAGATAGAATGCAATGGATATGGACATGTGGCATGAAATGGTTGGGGAATGGAAGAAGAGGGAAAGGGAGTGACCGTTGATGGGTTGATGTGCACGCAGAGTGGATAAGTGGATTTCAGAGGGCGGGGGTGGGGACAGGGGATGTAGTGGTAATGAGCGAGGGGAGGTGTGAAGTGAGGAGGGAATGATACATAGCGAGGGACCCGCATGAAGGAAAACTGCGTTTCAGACACCCCCCCCGCTTTCCATTATCACGCAACGATGGGAGGTGGTGTGGAATCTCTTCTGTGTCGTTGATCTGGGTGGGGAAGTAGATGACCATCTAAAAGTGTCTGGTACCTAGTTCTTCATGATAAAATTGGTTTGTCGTTTTATGACTTTAGCTTATAACATAATTAACGTTAAATATGTACAAAAATTAATCACCCTTAAGAGGTAAGTATCTACTAATAAATCAAATCACTAATCTAATATATCTCTTGGCCAAAGCTTGAGAATGTTAGGCCACAATTTATTCTATTCTATCCTATCTAACAATGTTCTACCAAGATTAAACAAATTGGTGAACTTATTCACTATTCTAAAACATAAATTTGAATTATTTGATCATGATTAAACAATATGATTCAAATCAAAACAATAGGTTGTGGCATTTAAATAAGTTGGACACAAAAACTTAATTTATTACAATGCAATTTTTTTTTGAAGTGACATTTAAAAAGGCTCACTTATACAAATTTTGATTTTCTTTTGATGGGGCTTTATTTCATCTCTTTTTATTTTCTATTTTTTCATTTTCATTTTTTTTATTCTTTATTTTTTCATACCCTCTTCTATAAACAAAAACTAACTTATCAAAAATAAAGGATGTTACAACACCCCACATACTAAAGTAGATTTTAGATCATCATATCTTCCTGACATCTAACCAAATTTCTTTCCTATCCCATTCAAGCTTGTTTCTTTATGATGCTCATCATCTCACCACATGGTAAAGGTAGGTAACACTTTATTTATGTTTTTTTTAACCTTATAAGGAGATGTGCTGAGATACTTTTGTAAGAAGTTTCATTATTAAAGTATTATAAAGTTAAACCTTAAAACAATAAATTTTTATAAATATTGTTATTTTTTATGGAAAAAATAATCTATAGAAATCTGATATAGATATTGTTTAGTTTCTTTTATCGTAATTTATTAGAAATTAATATTAATTATTGTAATATATAATATAAATATATATATATATATATAATATATATATATATATATATATATATATATATATATATATATATATATATATATATATAAGATATATACAATCTAATTTTGAGGTCACGGTCAAGCTAGATATCAAATTGGTGTATGAGACTCTCTTATATATATTGAAAATTTTAAACATCATTTTCCTAAACATAATACATGTTTACAAAATATGTAAGGTTATGCTTGAGTCCTTATTATCAAAATCATTGATTAAACACTCATTGATATGATTTATGTTAACATATTTTATTTTATTGTCATAAAATAAATGCATTATGTTATTGATTAAAAATAATTTATTAATAATCATAAAAATCTGCAAAAATGTGCAAGAGTTTGATCATTTTTGTTTGAAAAAACATACAAAAAAATTTAATAGATTATATTTCAAATATGATATGCATTTAATTAAAAATTAATTAGGTTTTCAACATTTTTTTATTCAAGTATCTACACTGAAATTGAAATTGTAATTTAATATAATGTAGCTCAAATGTAATATAGATTGAAGTTAAATGTTAACTTGGTTTTGACCATCTTAAATTCAAAGTACCTAAAATGAAATGATAATCATGTTGTAATTAAAATGTGATATATATTACAATCACAAGTTGAATTCTTTTGCAATTAAAGATAAGGAATAGGTTTATGTATTTTTCAATTAAATATAAGAGAATATTACTTGGAAGGAAATGAGAATCAATAAACTACAACTAAAATGTGATAGAAATCAAAGTTATAAGTTGAAATTATTTTGCAATTAAGAATAAGAGACAAGTTGATATCTTTTGCAATTAATGATGAGAGCATATTTAGGCTACTACCATAGCTCAAGCATATAGTGTGATAGACTATACAATTGGAAACAAAGACCCCTCTACCATTACAAAAAAAACCCACTTTACCATTTTAGTTGATGCTTCCTCTCAATAATCAAATTTCTAAAAAGACGGGTACCAAGAAATATAAATGAATTGTATTCTACATAGAATAAAATTTAGCATATGAAGTATGGGAGAAATTTCCCTTTTATCCCTCTAAACAGTTAGAGCCTTTAGGTATGGCGACACAACAATTACAACAATGGAGTCATAAGGTAATGGTGAAAATTCTAGTTGTGTTAACTATAACGAAAAAATTACTTGTCTCCTCTATATAAATGCATCATAAAGAGATGCTAAGAAAGTTGGAACAGAAGAACACACTAGCTCTTGTGCATTGAAGTCAAAAAATTGCCATGGGTTTGTATAACATATGCTTGCAACTACATGTTAGGAAAATTTATATTACAACTCCTATGTATAAAGATATACAAAAAATTGATAGTGGTCCAACGAGACTCACCAATCTACAAAAATATATAAATGCTTACTTTTTCATAGGAATAGTTCCACTAGCTTCCAGAATGTCATGATTGAGTTTCATTGTCATATAATTCATAAATAAAGAAAGAGTGAATTATAGTATAATCTCAAGTTTTCCCATGCAACATTCTTTGCAATATTACATATATTGCACTTCTTGCATGAATTTTTTTTACATATGCATCTTCTTCTCGACTGTGGAAGTTATCTAAAACGATTTAGTAGATTTTCTACCACAAAATGAGTTAATTCATATAGTTGTTTTTTTATACCGACGATTGTGATGAAAAATACACTTTAGAGAAATACTGATTTAGATTTAAATAGGAACATAAAAAATTATAGATATAACAATAAATATAGAGATGCAGTAGAAATAACATTTCATTTCATTAATATCAAATACTAAAATATGCTTACAAATAGAATGGAAATAAGACTAGCTTGGTTGATGGTAGCTTATCTCTAAGAAGAGATGTGGTAGCTACATGCCTATAAACTATGTTACAATGAGGCTCAAAGGCCTATTAATAAAAAGGCTTCCAAGGATTAGTTCATAGGCTTTTGCTAGTCCAATTTTGGAGCTCTCTCCCTATTCTCTCTCTCACACTCTTGGACACTTAGAGTTTTCTTGGAGAACTTCAACATTGGATCATGAAAAGAAATGAAGGCAAGAGGAGGAAAATATTATGCAAGAAAGAGGTGGATCAAGTGGCTACAACAATATTATTTGCAGGTATCAAGTTGCATGTATGATTTCCTTGCTAGTTTTCGCATGGATGGTTATGCATATATGTTCTTGGTTCTATTTTTTTCATTGTCATGGGTTTTTCCAGGTGTGATATTGTTCTTTAGCCTTTCATTGCCATTTCCAAAGAGCCATGGTGCGATGGGTTCTCATATTTTTTGGAGAGATGGATTTTTGAATGGATTCAACATTGGCTGAGGTGGTCTATAAAAGAAAGAATGCATTGCCTAGTGATCAAGTGTGGATTTGTGTAATTCCTTGGCCTAGTGGCCCTTGAAATGTTTTGTGGGTTGTGGTAAAGCCAGATTTGTGTTACCTTAGCACACCTAGCAATCCTTGATCAGTGAATGGTGGGATATATAGTAAAGACCAGAGGTGTGTTCTCTCCATCAAGCCTGGGAATCTCGAGATGGGATATACAATAAAGCTTGAAGGGTGGGGTCTTGATTTGGCCTAGTAATTCCGGGATGGTATATTGGGTAAAGCCTAAATATTAGAGTCTCAATTAGTTCTTAGTGATAAGGTGTGTATTATAATAAAGTTTACAGACTAGGAGATAGGAAAATTCTTCAGGGTGTAGGTCGAGAAACTCTAGTGGTCTCCATGCTTGTTTTTTCTTAGTGATCCTATGAGGATTACGGTAAAGCCTAATTCTATTGATGAGGGTGAGGTGGTGTAGCCTTAGGAAGCCTTGGCTGAGTTTTGGTTATGAGTCCCACATTCATGCAATGAATATGGCACCACGGTTATTTGTCGAAGAAAGATTTGGTTCGGCTAATCTATGGTTAGGTGGTTCGTGAAAGTCCCTTATCTAGTTTGCTTTTCCATTCATTAATAAGAGTTCCTTTCCTTGGTATTTTATGAGAAAATGTACTCGTTCATATGTGGCATTTATGGTTGATGTATCTCTATTATTTATGTTGTTTATATGCTGGTTATGAGTATGTTTTATGAAAATAATGATGTATGGCTTTCATCATGTTTTGATTTGTAAATGAATGAAAAATTAATATATGACCTAATAGATGATAATGCAGCTAATGTGATAAGGCATCATTTCTTCTCAATGATTCTTATATAAGTATGAGAACCCTATGCTGAAATCTCTTGTTATGAATTGTAGATTGCATATTCGTGACATGTTTGATGAAATTCTTGTCATGGATAATAGGGCTACAGTTAATTTTTTGTTCAAATATTTTCGTTTGTATCAATGTCTCGATGTTAATTTTCATTTGTGAAGGTTTCATGGAGTTCTGGGCAGTGGCTTGAGTCCTGGCCCTGAAACACTAGCACAAAATCTGGGGTCATAGGCTTAGAACTCTCTAAAAAAAGACAACATTTGCCTCCATTTCCATGCAACTAGAGGGCCCTAGTTGCATGAATTCCCATGTCATGGGAGTGATTGAGGTGCTAGGCTAGTGAAGTGTCGAGTTAGCTCAGGGGTTGATCACCTAGAAGGGTTGGTTGGCTCTTGTAGGTTTTGTGAAATGTTAAGAAGGTCAAATTGGTTATTTTGTGTTGGTTCCAATTCCCAAATTGTATGTCAAGAGTTGAATAATATTGTAGTATCCTCTCATCACATTCTTACTCCGGTGGAATGGTTATCTTGGGTAAATGTGGGAGGAGGGTGTTACAAGCACCATATATCAACATCCAAAGCCATTAAATAGGCTTCCATTCTAATCTTCTAGAGCACATATTCTGCTCCATCCAAACATGGGAATCCTTATGGTCTAAGCCAAGTTTTATTAGGCATTCTTTCCCTTTGCTCTACCATCATGTGATTAAGTTGTTCCTGAAGGAACCTGAATTTGATACCAATTTTTGGAAACAATGTTGATATTGAGGTGGGGGGTGAATCGCTATTAACGATATTTTTTTTTTCCAATTTAAAATTCAACATTTAAACATGGCAAAGATTTTGTGAGAAACCATCAACAAATCATAACAACGGTCATATGGATCAACACAAGTGCAAGCATCATGAGAAGAAAGAACACGAGACACAAAGGTTCAACATGGAAATCGTTTCGAGAGAAAAAATAAAAATATTGCTTGTTACTTGATTTAGAAATGAGCTCCTACTCTTTTACATAAAATATGTTTGTGATCCACTACTCAAAAGAAGCACCAACTCCCTTTGATTGTTTTCTAGCACCCACTAGCAGGAAGCACCAACTCCCTTTGATTGTTTTCTAGCACCCACTAGAAGGAAGCAACAACTTCCTTCTTATGCATACACCTGATCAATTTAGGAGAAGCCCCAATTAAAGCACCAACTTCATGTATTTATCACAAGCACTAGCTTCCGAATCCTTGGATTTACGAAAGTACCAAATTGTAGGAGACACCAACCCCTAAGATCTACGTCCACTAAATGGAAGCACCAACTCCCTGGTTTGTAGGCTCTAATCTATACTTAATAGAAACTAATGTTCACTATCCTTGGCAACTGCTTTTCCTTGTTTCAACTCTTTTTTCTCCTCTATAGCCTTCTCTTTATTCTTCCCATGCACCACTCTCTGTCTACACTGTAGAAGCTCACTCACTACAAGGAAAATACCTTCTAGCAAAGATTATAATGGAGGTTTTTAGTGCTATAAAATTGGCAAAATGGTCAAAAGAACATCCACTAAAACATTAATTTGAGATAGAACATGTTTTCGTTGAGATTACAATGGAACTTCATCACAACTAAAAATATCTAGGTGACCAGAGGTTTTAGCAAATGTTTTTTTGTGGTGCGCTTCCTTGAACAAGTAACACTAGTGCGCTACATATATAAACACACCATGTTGCATACATAACTAAAATCATCTAGGCATTCAATTCAAAAGACACCGATTTGTAATATATACAATGCCTGTGCTAATATATAAACAAAGCCCTAGGCATTCTGGTAAGGAATGACACCAGGAATGAAAAAAAAAAATTACATTGCCAGAGCTTTTGTTTAAACCTGTAGCGTCGATGATTCCTGTTTGTATAAATGCACCAGTACATTAGTTATATAAAAAGAATAGTGTTGTTAGTTTTCATAACACCACAGGGCTAGAAATAATATGTTGTAGCACTAGGGTGTTAGTTCAATGAAAGTACTAGTGCATTATTAATTACATTGTACTAGCATATTAATTGCAAACAATACCAGTTCTTGAAGAAATAAATGCCCCAATGTTATCATTTTCCAAAAAAGAACGAGTAATGAAAAAAATAAATTGTCATGATACTTTTATATAACATAATGCACTAGTGCATTTTTATGTTAGGGATGCACCAAGTTTTTATATGAGATTTTCACCTTTTTCGAAACAATGACCTATTGTAGTGGCACTAATGTAATTTTTCAAATACGTTATTCATTAAATAATCAACATATATCTTACAAAAATATTAATCTAAATTAAAATTTGATGGTTCATTTTCATATGATGTGTGGATTAATTTGTTATATTATCAGATTTCACATCCCTACATTATAATATTTAATCATCACTATTTTTAATTAGTGATGTTACATTTCACAACAACGTTGGATACCACAATAGAATAAATTATAATGTATTTTATTATAAATCAATAAGACGCTCTTTGTCATGAAAAATGAGATTTTTATCGGTAACCCCGTGTCTTTCAATTGGGACAGTATGTCCATTACATTAAACAAAATGTTTGATTTTGACAGACAACTATTTCAAAAAATACAACAGGTTTCATTGATATCCAAATATATCATCATTTGTAATTGGAACTATTATTAGTGCTCAAGCTACTTCCATGACTTGGGTTATTTGGAGGAATGTTTTGTTGATTGCATTGTTTTCATATTCTTGATATTGTTCTATCTATAAACGTAAAAATAAAGTGTAATGAGAATATCTACATTGGTGAGAATAATGAAAATTAAAATAAATAATACACATCAAAGTAAATTTAATATAAATGTACCATAGCAATAAGTGACTCATAATCTATACACATGGTTTCAAAACCAAGTCCCATTCCTTGTTGCAACAAGTCTTCTGCTAGCATAGGTGTATAGTTCGTTTCCTACATGTTTTGAACACCATTATAAATCGTAGATTTAATATAAAATATTTTTTTGTTCAATTAATTATAAACTCGGAGAAGTAAAATGACATAAATACCTACAAATTCCACAATTAATTTTTGATAATTCAAACATATATTCACAACGCTTATTTAGCACAATATAAACCAATTCTTCGGATGTCTCTTCTTTGTATGTTAGAACCTATTAGAATACATTTGGGGATGGTTGTTGTAAAATAACTTTAAATATACAAAAATAAAACTTTGAGTTGTTATAAGGAAATATCAACATTTACTCAGAAACTTTGAAATCAATCATTTTCTTCCTTTGCGTCCTATTTTATGTGTTGAATGAGTTCCATTTTGTTTTCTCTTCTACAAGAAAATACTTGAAAATTAATATTTAATCACAAACTTATTTTATTTATATATACAAAAGAGTAAAATTCGATTAATTAACATACATTTGAACACATTGATTTGTTGAGATGGCTCTTCCTTGATGCTAATTATGTCCATTTATTTGACATCCTCCTTGTACACTTTCTTTTTGGACATTCAAACTAGCCACTGGTTCACGCATATCAACTTGTTGTATCATTTATTTATATTTAACATAATCTTCCCTCACAAAGTACTAAATTATTTTTTATATCTTGATATAAAGTGAAAACCAAAATATAGACAAAAATTCGAATATTAATAAAGCCGATATGTTTATATTATGATTACAGTATATAATTATATATAAAGATATATATATATATATATATATATATATATAGTATATATATTATATATATATATAATCATTTTACTTAGGAATATTACTTTTTGAATGATGTCTTTTATTATTGTATGTTTCTACTATTGCATGTTTTACATGTTTCATTCATCATTGCTATGGAAACTGTTCCTATAGTTTAGATATAATTTGGTCTTAGAATCATTAGATTGTTTTTTGTATTGTAAACAGAAAGTATGTCTATACGTTCATTCCACTAGATTAATCATAGTTTTCTAAAAAAGTAACCCCCTTTTGTTAACCTCTAGTACCACTCTAGATGATCTAAGGAACAATTCATCGTCATTTATGTAGGAATTTACAGGGTG
>APFE030119648.1:0-15128 GCA_000404065.3 Pinus taeda | reverse complement strand
GAAGGCTACGAGAAACAACACTTCCATCTTTATAGTTGTGAGGAGTATGCTTCCTGGTTTCCATAATTTTGCTTTCCAGTATGTCACAAAGCCCTTTTACTCTTTCCAATTGTTGTGGTGTTGCTCTAAAGAAGGTGTTGCTCTTTGTATCCTCATAATGTGCTATCATTTCCTCCGTGAAAATTGACCATGTAACAAGTTTTTTACGGGAACAAAGCCCTTCATACCATAAAAATTGATCTGGTTCTAAATATGAAGATGTAATACATACCTTTTGTAGCAATTGTACACCATGTAGATCAAAATATTGCTCCATCTGAAGTATCCAATTTGTCGGATCCTTGCCATCAAACTTCCTCATCTTGTTCTTTCTTGATTTTAGGAGCTCGATCTTGAAACGATTGTAACTACGTACTTTCGGATCTTTAAGTTATGAAATTGTGACTTGAAGTAGCCCTTTGTGTCCTCTTTCCAATGCCACCAGTTTGATCCAAATTGGATTCTCCAAGGAAGAGTTATGCGAAATCTCCCACAGTGACCTGATTATAGACTAGTTCAGTAGAGCGAACTTGTACGACGTGCCACGAGTCACTGTTTCGACCTCTGGCTCTAAAAAATATACACAAGAAACTACAGTCTGTCCTTTTTCTATACCTTCTTACGAAATTTCAATATGATGTTCAAATACAAAGTTATGCCTATTTTCCCCAGGTCACCTGTTTGGAATGTAATTTAGGAGTCTGCAAAAAGACCAACTTCCTTAGAGCATATCTCTGCAAATATAGCACAAAAAGCTCTGAAATTCAGACCCGATATTCAGGGCGATGTCTTCTCAAATGGGTTTTTGTTTTTGCTTCTGAAACGTCGTAGAAAAAAGTTATAGCAAAAATTCCACGACGACCTGTTTGGAGCAGCGAAACCCTAGAATCCAAAGCTCTGATACCAAATGTTATGTAACCAGCTCAAGAAAAATAGAAAAGATAGATCAACGCCTTAGATTCGCCTCTTCGAGGGGGAACCCCTTTACATTACATAAATGAACAATTCTTGGATGATACAAATGAAAATACCTCCTTTCTATATATAGGTTCAAGGGGTCATAATAATCAGAGCCGCATAACATAATAATGTAAGGGCTAATAATACAATAGGGCTTCTATGGGGCACAATAGTAACAATATGGGCACTACATGGGTACATCAATATAATAAGTGGGTTGTACTAATAACAAAAAGGTGTTACACTAGTAGTATAGGGGCCTAACAGATATTCAGTATATAATGAAAATTGTAAGCATTTACCATGTTTTAAATATGCATTCATTTATAGGTTTATGGTAGATTATCTATGCTTTTATTTAGCAGACATGTTGCTCATCAATCTAGGGTGGAGACTAATGAGCATGCATGACCTTTGAGTCTATATAGACCATACGTATGAATCATGATTTGTAATCTTGGCATTGTGGTAGAAGATTACCAAAGTTCTATGATTTTTAGGTTATCATTAGATAGGTAAAAGATGGACAAGATGTCACAATGTGTTTTTAAATTATGTTTCGGAAGAGGTAAAAGTTTTGAGATCATTTTCAATTTACTTTAGTTTTGAAAGTGGATATGTGAGCTAGGCTATATGGAGATAATTAGAGCTATTTTATCCTGCTCATTGTTTGGTGAATTTGAGATTCAAAGTTTGTCTACCAAATGTTTTACAACAAATTGACAACATTGGCTAGCTTGCTGCTTGAATCTACATCAGCTCTTGAAACTTCACCACTTATGGATTACCAGTGGAGAATAATAGCATATATATGGTTAGATATTTTATTTTTCTTACCTATATTGTTACTGGTCTTGATGGTGTTGTTTTGGTTGTGGCGAATTTTAAGAAGAATTGATCACGCTCCTTTGGAAGTGCTAGCCCTTGATGCTTAGTTGTGATGTAAAATATAGGAAGATAGAAACCTTTGCATTGTTGTATTGATAATATGTTGTTTTTATTGACTTTTGGGACTTGAAAAAACTTGTTTCCTTCACTGATGAGAATATTAGAAGGATAATCTATTACAAATAGTGCACGGGACATCGTTTACACAAAATATTTTCCTTATACTACCCTTCACTCTATTTTTTGCTATCTCTGAAGGCATTTATCTATCATCTGTATTGAATAAGGTACCACAGGGAGATTGGTGTCCCTTCCTACTTGCAGCAATTTTTTTGACCATAATGTTCTCTTGGAACTATGGAAGGCAGAAAAAGTATAAATATCTAGCATGGAGAAAACTTAGCATAGAAGGTTTGAATGGATTGCTTACCAGGGTGAATTCACGTGTACCATGAATTTGTTTCTTCTGCAGTGACCTTATTTCCGGCTTACCACCGATTATTGAGAATTATGTAAAGAATGTGGGGTCTTTGCTTGAATATCTTGTCATTGTCACCATAAGAAGGGTTCCAGTCAAGACAGTGCTTTTGTCAGAGAGATTTATGGTTGGAAAACTAGAGCCAAAGGGTGTATATAAATGCATAGCCCAATATGGTTACAAAGATGCCCCAGACATTGAAGGATTTGAATTTATCAACCAGGTTGTTGAAAGCATAAAATATTATCTCAAGCTTAGAGGAACTCATTCCTCCTCATATGACAAAATTTATGCAAGCAAAAATACAGTGGCACAAAGTAACTACTTTGTAGATGAGGAATTGCAATAGCTTGAATTGGCAAAGAATAGAGGGGTTGTCAACCTTGAAAAAACCACTGGCAAGCAATTCATGTGCCTTGCATCAGATACTAGATTGAAGTTTTTTAGTACGCAAAATGGTGGAAAGGTTATCAACTCGAAGACAAGGGAATTGCTTGAGAAAAGTGCAACGACTCAGAATTTTTTATTATTATTGTTGCTATGATGGGCACTTGTATGGTGATTGGCTGGAGCGCTTACTATTGAAATATCAGGTCTTCCCATAAATGAATCTCAAAAAATTCTTTCATGTCAAAATGGTATCAACTTGGCACCTCAACTCAATGATCCATCACACATGTTGATTTTGTTCCAAATTATGATGACTTTTTTAATCCTGCAGTGTTGTCAGCTATGCAAGGAATTCAGTCAAGGAACAGTAACATGAGCCAAGGTAAGATGATACAAGAATGCGAAGTAGACACTATTAGCTTGGCATCCATGAGTATATTGGGATGTGATCAAGTTTTTCAGTATGGGTTAGTTTATTTGAAGGAGGGATGCGGCTCCCTATCATAAACATGATATCATCTGTCTTTATAATGTGAATTATGGCATCCCACTTCCTGACATAATTTACGTTTTCGTATGTTAACTCATGCAGGCGTTGCTGTACTCGTGTCATTTTTTATCCTGTTACTACTGTTCCTTTTTCAAAAACTCAGTACAAGTAAAGTTAGCTTCATGTTCTCACCCAAAATGATTGTCTGGTTCGTGACCAACATCATGATAGGACAATATAATATTGTGAAATATTATCCTGGAGCATTCAAGGCATTCAACCCATATTATATATACTATTACTTTCATGAATATCACTAATAAGGATGGGTGACGCTTGGAGGTGTAGTCTTACGTATAACAGGTATTGATTGATGATATGTATCTCATTTTATCATATGGTATACCTGGAACTGTTTTCTAACTCAATTGATAAATCCATAGCAATGATTTTCTCAAACACAATTCATAACTTCATCCCAATTATTTATGCTAAAGCTATACAAATAGAAACACTAACATCAGTTCTTTGTTCTGACTGGATCCAAGTGCCGAGGCCATGTTTGCAGACTTGGACCATTTCAATAGGAAATCAATCCAGGTCCAAGCTATATGTCAAGGAAAGAATTATTAGTATTTCGTCATACCTATGTGCTTCATCCTCCTTAAGTTTTAGTAACATAATGAGAAATTTGGGTTTTTTGTTGCAGCTTGCTTTCTGTGTATTGGTTTACCCATCTCTACTTGTCACATATAGGAGACACGCGGCTTATTTGATAAAAAAACCCAGGGGACATAGGCTCTACATTTTACAAAGAAATACCACAGCCTGTGTATTGGTCAATGTTCATTGTTGCCACTTTAGCAGCCATTGTAGCCAGTAAATCATTGATTACAACAACATTCTCAATCATAAAATAGTCCATGGCTCTTAGCTGCTTCCCTCAAGTGAAGATTGTGCATACCTCACAAAATTACGAGGGTCAAATCTATTCACCTGAAGTTAACTATGTTCTCATGGTTATCTACATTACAATTGTCGTAGGATTCTGGGATGGAACACAAATTGGTAATGCACATGGTAAGAATATCCAAATTTATAGCTGACAACAGAATTTGGTAGTTTTTATGGATTCTTTTGAGTTTCCAAGGATAATTTTAGGTATCTGGTGGTGTAGGGGTTGCAGTTGTTGGGGTTATGTTCATTACGATGTGTGTAGTAACATTGGTCATGCTTGTGGTTTGGAACATGCATGTTTTTTCTTATATTAACCTTCACTCTGTTTTTTTGCAATCTTTGAAGGCGTTTATCTGTCATCTGTATTGAATAAGTTGCCACAGGGAGGTTGGTGTCCCTTCCTAATTTTCTGACCATAATGTTCTCTTGGAACTATGGAAGGCAGAAAAAGTATAAATATTTAGCACAAAGAAAACTCAGCTTAGAAGTTTTGAATGGATTGGTTACCCGGGTGAATTCACATGTACCAGGAACTTGTTTCTTCTGCAGTGATCTTATTTCTGGCTTACCACCAATTATTGAACATTATGAAAAGAATGTGGGGTCTCTACATGTTGTCATTGTCACCATAAGAATGATTCCAGTCAAGACAATGCTTTTGTCAGAGAGATTTATGGTTGGAAAACTAGAGCCAAAGGGTGTATATAAATGTGTAGCCCAATATGGTTACAAAGATGCCCCAAACATTGAAGGATCTGAATTTATCAACCAGGTTGTTGAAAGCATAAAAGACTATCTCAAGCTTAGAGGAACTCATTCCTCCTCACATGACAGAAGTTATGCAAGCAGAAATACAGTGGCAGAAAGTAACTACTTTGAAGATGAGGAATTGCAATAGCTTGAATTGGCAAAGAATACAAGGGTTGTGTATGTTCTAGGAAAAATCACATTGAAGACTAATAATAGCACTGGTCTTTTTGAAGGATTACTGATTGACAAGCTCTACATATTTCTCCAAAATAATTACAGGTTGACTCTGTCTACCTACCATATACCACCTGCACATTTACTTCAAGTCGGAATGGTGCAAGAAATTTAGAGTTCGTTCACACAAAACTGTTAGAAGACAATGAAATCAAAAGCTTTTACTCATAATAAAGCTTTTAGGGCCGTAAAGTTCCTGGTCACTGGAAAATAGGATATAATTTTGTACTATTGTTACTATTTTAATAGATTTAGAAGATTTCAAAATGCGAATTTCCGGTGAGATCAAAAGAAATGAGCATTGAGTTTTTTACCATCTCTGCAATAAATCATGCATCATTTAGAGTGAACTAGTGCATACATGTTTTGTGACTCTGGTAGAATGGAAAAAAATGATAACAGTTCATTACTTTTCAATTTCAATCCTTCTTTTACACTAAGGCTCTTATCTTTTGATGAAATGCAGAACCTGGTAAATTAAAATTTTCAAAAAATCCCAGGTAGAGTTTGTTAAGAGGGTATTTTAAATTTTAATAGTAACTACTTTTTATCCTTTGTCCTCCGAAATTTGTACACTCTCGAGTTGTCTGGGGCTAAGTACCAGTTCATGTGTTACAGGCCCAAGCCACCAAACAACACTTTTCCCATGTTGGGTCCCTTCAAATTGTGAATCTAAGAAGCCCCATAGGAGCAACAAAATGAAAATGATACCTAGAAAATCACTCTTCTTGCCTAAGCCACCAATCCTAGCAAGGCTTAAAGGAGGACCAAC
The DNA here is from genome assembly GCA_000404065.3 of Pinus taeda. Lineage (NCBI taxonomy): Eukaryota > Viridiplantae > Streptophyta > Pinopsida > Pinales > Pinaceae > Pinus > Pinus taeda. Next base: position 9,170 of record APFE030119648.1, on the reverse strand, counting down.
GATAACTATAAGGATCCCATGCTTCCACTATACTCTCTATTGCTTTATGATCCAATATGTTTCTCATCTTATCTTTCCATTTTGTTTTGAATGTGGAATCTTTACAGCCTGCAATATAGTATTTTCTAAGCCCCTGTAGCAATATTCAAAATGTGGCTACAGTTGCTTTACAGTATCTGAAGATGAGGGTATGCCCCCTTTGTCTGCTATGGCAGAGAGTTGGGCTTTTGCTATGAGTACCTCATAAAAACTCACCCTCATATGTCAGTTGCAGTGTCTTACTTGGGGACAAGAACGCAAGTCTTTGAGCTGAGGCCATGGTTTTAATACCAATCCGCTTTTGACTTCTTCCTTGTTTTGTAGCAATTTACAGAAAACTCTGCAACCCAACAACCAGTATGTTCGAAACCTGTTCGGATCAAACACTAATATATCAAGGGTTTTCAAATAGGCATCTCTGAAATTTTGGAAAAGAAATTGAAGCATTTGGCAAGTTTTGGCCTACTACTCATAAACATCAATTCGAAAAAGGGGTATGTATTCTAGTATTTGTAAATGAGTAAACATTTAAAATTTAGTTTTATATGAAAAAAAGATTTAGTATGTACAATGAAACATTAAATTAAAATAATAATAATAAAACAGTTTAATTCAATTTAATATATTAATTTTTCTTTTTTACATTAACAAAATTATAATCATTTTTTTAGAAACGAATCATATTATTAATGATTCATCTTCATAACCATCAAAATTTCATATTAAAATTTAATTAACATGTTTTAAATTTAATCTAAAAATTACTATAGTGGATATATTGTACTCAAGAAAAAGGGGTTTGGTGCAGTGACCATTCCCATTCTACACGGCTCGTAGAACAATGGAGTTTTGTTACGACTTCATCTGTAATACTAGGTAATTGGGTCTCTCAGCTGACACATTTATTGTATATGATATGTGGCCTTTTTTTGGAGTTGTGTTAGGACTTGATCTATAATATTGGGTAATTGGGTCTCTCAGCTGACACCTTTACATTTATTGTATATGATATGTGGCCTTTTTTGGTCTGTGACATGCAGGGGAAGATAATATTGTGACATGCAGGGGAAGATAGTATTCGTATTGTATGTTCTCGGATGGGGTCTTTTCCAACTTATTTCATCGAAGCAATTTTGTTATTGGTAGACACTTTAGGCCTTGCTGCCATGGGCTTTGAATGGAAATGAGTGGGCAAAAGTTGTCAGTTAAGCTTGTGGTTGTGTTGTGGCCACCAACAACCCCCCTCTTTGTTTGATATTAGCAATAACACCAAGCAAATAGGGGACCCTTAATAAAAATTCAAACAAACATCTCTAGGAACATTTTTGTTTTTCCTTAGAATTTTATCGCAACAAAAGCAATGAAACACTTCTTTTATGAGCATAACGAACTACGAAGAAACGATGCGAAATCCATCGCATCGCATTCACCATAAGCGCTCTTAAATGAAAAGCTTAAGAAATCTCCGACGGCCGATGTGCGACGTCGCATATCACAACATCGCGTAGAGTAGCACACAATGACTACTATCTGCGACCTGCGATCTGCGATCTGCGATGATCCGATATTGCGATACCACGATACTATAACGCAAATCTGCGATCCACGATGAGCGTGAATTTTCCTCGGCACAATATTCAAGGAAAGTTGTCCATTAATCAAAATTAAGCGCGCGCCTTAGAAAAGGAAATTAATGATTGTACGAATGACTGCATTTTGTTTTTCGAAGAGTCAGTTCGCTGTGAATGTCATAATTATGCACACATAAGATTTGAAGCTTTCATGTCAATCTTTATTACCATTACTCTTTTCCTTTGCGCAAATTACAAAACAGGAAATAACATGAAGCAATATTGCAGGAAACATCTAAGGAAAAGGGGAAAGCACCAATGCTCGGAGAACACAGAAGAGATCTCTTCAGAAACATGTGCCACCTACGATAGGACTACATATTCCAGAGTATCACTCAAACAGATGCTAATGACCGATAGGTCATCTGAAGCTCAGAATCAAAGGCGCACAAAAGCAGCATGATTACAAAAAGACCTGAAACTTACACGCCAAAAAGCCTGGAATGAAGAACGGAGGCAGTTTTCAATCTAGAGAATTGTCCAAAAAGTAAAGTCTTTTGACTCATCAAGTCATTCGCAAAGACAGAAACTGAAATAGCAAAAGCAGAACCAGTTTGAGGGAAATTTGGGTTATTACCAAGTATACACTCAGTTAGCGGGAGATTCTCTAAAATATCTGATAGTTTACCAAAAAGTGGTGCTAGCTCTTGTTACTTCTATTTTTATAGCAAACACGAAAGGGGAAGGCAACCATCGACTCTTCCCAGACGAATGTTGCACGCTTACAACACTAAGGAGAAAATACAGAAATAGTTCAGAGTCAGATTTAATTTTAGAAATAGTTTGCTTTATCAGAAGGACGGTCATTTGAAAACCGGATCCTAAATTTATGTAATCAAGTTAATTAGCTAGCAGTATTTAAACCCTTCTCAGGCATTTAGAGAAGGGTCCGGAGATTTGTCAAAAACTCATCCTCAGAACATGCACTTTTGCGCCCTCGGAGGTGGTTTTGATGAATGGATGGATCAAGGTTTATTAATGTTTGCATTTGATATCTGCTACTGATGTTGCACTTCTGTACTCTTAGTAGATGTTAGAGCAAGGAGAGATAAATCATTGTTTCTCAAAGCTTATGAGTGGAACCAGTCATAAATGGTACTTTTATCTCTTGACTATTTCTGCTTATGTTCTTTAAGTGACTTATAGTTTCAGTTGTTTATATGTCATTGTATGAATGTATGGGTTATCATTTGGCACTTTTGTACGGTGGAGTCATATTGTTTGTGTCTGACATATGAATAACTTATTATGCAATATGTTGTTTACAACTGTTTTGCCTAACTTCTTATGCAAAGTGGTTTATCTTTAATGATTTCTATTCTTATGATAGCTGAATGATCTTTATTACGAGTTATTGTTCGAAATCTTTTTAGATCGCATAATAGAAGATATACACCCCGGGTTAGAATATATTTGATGTGCTGTTTCTCACTAGATTACAATAGTATAGAGTAAAGTTAAAGAATCTGAATTAGGTTAGCTTTAAAATACTCTTAGATCAGCATAGTTCAACTCTACACACACACACACACACCCAAAATCGGGAAACTGGTCCCGTTATCCCCAGTCGGACCCGCTATACCAAACAGATAAGGAGCTGCCAACCAAGGTCATGACCGGGTGGGTATCCCCCTTGTTGTCGACCCGATTTTCGGGGCTTCAACATATTTGGTGCTAGAAGGAGGGCCTGACTATGAATGGCATCTAAATCAAAATCTAAATACCATTCTGAGAATAAATCACCCTCATCAACTCCCCCGACTTCCTCAGTACGTTTAAATTCAGAATCAGAAGTCGGTCGAATATTAACCGCTACTACATACCCCAATATTTCAGACCTATCTACCATTGAACCCCCTGAAGTTCAAACTCTTATTCACAAACTCCAGGGATTTTCTATTTTTACACTGGGGTCTGATAAATCTCAAAGCAGTGTGACTTCGCAGTACAACCCTGCTCATCCCATGACCAGGTTAAAGAGTGGAAAATTTGACATCCGGCCAACTGAATTCCCTCTTCCCACCAGGAAAAGAGCGAGGAAAACATCACTGCACTCTGACAGTGAGACTCTTTCATCTACATCATCCATCTCAACCCCCTCACCGCGAAGTCAACCACCCACATCTTCATTCCAAACCACTCATCCACCTTCCACAACCCCTCTTCCCCAATTGTCCAAAATCATATTATCTTCATCTTCCCATCCTCAAGGATCATCCCCTACACTTGCAATTACTAGCAGCTCAAAAAATGGCCCAATCTCCATGGAACAACCCTGGAGCGGTTTTAATGCCTCCACCCCTGAGCCAAATACCGGCCCATCCTGAGAAATGGCTACCCAAATTCAACCCAGAAGCAGGCATGCTAGCTGAAGAGCACATTAACAATTTCATGCTCTCTGTCAATCTCAACAGAGTTACCAACGAAGATGTTGTTGTCCGGCTTTTTCCCTATACAATGCAAGAGACGGCCAGGTCATGGTACTTTTCACTACCTTCTGGGTCTATAACAAGTTGGGACATCTTTCAAAATCAATTCCTCACCAAATTTGTTGATGACAGGTCAACGGCAACGTTAATCAGTGACTTATCCAATCTTAAAGCCGAAGCTAGAGAACCCATCAAAGATTTCAATTTACGATTCAATAAGATCCTCAACAAAATCCCCACTGCTTCCCAACCTAGCGAAGAAGTACGATGTGAATGGTATATCACAACCTTACCATCAAACTTAGTAGTCTTCGTAGATAGGGTGAATAAAACAACTTTAGTTGAAAACCTGACAGAGGCGGTAGCAGTAGAGAAACGCGTTATAGCTTTGGAGAAGAGATCTGCGATAGAAGAACGCAAATCTAAAAAGATCACCTTCAAGGAAGACCCCAAGAAGAAACAGACGAAAGATCCTTTCGATTTAGAAGGGTTACAGAAGGTATTAAAGACCATGTCCAATGAGATGATTGACATAAAAAAGCAAGTGGCAGAAACTTCTTCAAAAAAGCCCTACAGAACTTTTAAAAGAGGCCCTTCAATGGATGTGAAACCACCCAACGCTATCTCAAATGTCGAATCCGAAGAAGAGGAAGAAGAAGAAAGAACCACTGAAGGGCAGACCGATGATGAAGAAATTGTGGAACTACAAGGAATGTGGGATTTCATCCTCCCATAAGAAGAAGATCAAGAAGCATTTCCAGTTAGTACACGAAGCAGAAACCAACTTGATCCTCCCCAAAATACCCCTAAGTAGAAGGGCGCGAGCCCTATAGTAAAAGAAAAAGTCGCAACGAAGAAAACGACTACTAAGGCGACTCAATCTAGCCCAGTCCAACCAGATCAAACACCTCCATCAAGAACACTAATCGTGTCGGATGAAATGGACTACAATATTATTGATGACATGAAAAAGACTAGGCTAATATCACTCTTTATGAATTGAGCAAATTGAAACATCAACAGAAGATAATGATGAAAGAATTACACGCAGTACCTACTACTTCTTTGCCTACAGTTGTAGCTACTCACAACATGGGAAGACCCCCAATCAACACGGCCAACAAGATCGACCCAAATGACATTGCCTTAATTGGAGGAAGATCAAGGTCTCACACTCCCCCTTTTCTCCTCACTTATGAAATCTTCAATAAAAACATGCACAATTGTTTGGTGGATTCCGGAGCTTCAACAAATATTCTACCTAGATCGATATGTGCCAAGTTAAACGTTCAACCACAAAAGTCTGCAGCGCATAGTTCAGCTTGATCGATCTCAAGTCGAAGTGATTGGTGAACTTAATCAAGTCACCATAAGATTGTCGTCTAACCCCAAGGTGTGTCAGGTTATCGACATTCTAGTAGCTGATATCTCTAAATTCTACGGCTTTATTCTTAGCATGGATCGGTCCGAAAAACTCCATGGATACTTTTCAACCAACTGGTCGCACATGTGGTTACCATATAATGGTAAACCAAATCAAATAGAGGTTGAATGAGAATTACACCAGAAATACATAGTAACAGAATTAGAAGGGGAAAATGAAGCAATAGAATACAACAGTAACATCATAGGCAATTACTCGGTAGATTCTTTCCTCGGCAATTTCAATGCTCATACATCACCTTACTTAGAAAATTCAGTTTTGTCCCAAGTCTAAAATTTTTCCCAAACTGATAATTCAAAGTGTGTTAATTTTGTAGAAGAACCTATAAATACATCTTTGTTTTGGAAATTATATTTTGATGGCTCTAAATCTACGAAGGAGCAGGAGCAGGATGCGTTCTGATTAGTCCAGAAGGGAACAAGACAATGCTTACGTGCAGACTTGAATTTGATTGCACAAACAATACAGCAGAATATGAGGCCTTGGTGCAAGGGCTATACAAAGCAATTGGTTGAATGTCAAGTACCTTCAAGTCTTTGGAGACTCTGAGATTGTGGTCAAACAGGTACGTAACACCATACATTGCCTATCAAGTCATTTGAAACACTATCAATCTCTAGTACAAGATCTAACTGAGCATTTCATAGCATTCAATATTTTCTCAATCCCGAGAATTCAAAACGCAACCGCAGACCTTTTAGCCAACGTAGCCTCTAGACGCATTCCCCTCCGAAGATTTTAGTCCAGATAGATTCTCGATAGAATTAATCTTTAGACCTTCCATCCCTGACAACATTACAAACTGGAGAGTATTCAATGACGATCCTGATATTGTAAATTTCCTCACCTCTGAAGGATCCTTACTCCAATCAAATAATTGACGAAGACCACCACGATCGGCAAATACAACAAAGTAGCACTGATAATGCTATACCTAAATTGGTGGTTAAGTTGGAAGACTTATACGATTTGAAAAGTTGGTTTAAAAGGTCTACTAATTCTAAACTCTACAGTTCAACTCTGAACTACGAATTAGTAAACCTGGGGACCGATGATAAACCGCAAAACGTTAATCTAGCCCACGGCGTAGCCCCTGAAGAGAAACTAGCATACATTCGTTTGTTGAGACAATACAAAAATGTTTTCGCCTGGAATTACGATGAGCTAAAGACATACGACACTTCCATTATCCAACATACTATCCCTATGATTGACAATGAAAAACCTGTCCAGCAGAAACTCAGAAAAATCCACCCCAATCTAGAAAAACAAATAAAGACTGAGCTAAATAAGTTATTAAAGGCCAGAATAATTTTCCCCGTCAGACATTCCAAATGGGTCTCCAATATGGTACCCGTTAGAAAGAAAAGCGGAGATATTAGAATCTACATCGATTTTCGGAATCTCAACAAAGCCTGTCAAAAAGGCAATTTTCCCCTCCCTCCTATGGAGCAGATATTACAGGCAGTAGCAGGCTCAGAACTAATGTCTTTTTTGGATGGATTTTCGGGATACAACCAAGTGCTGGTACATCCCGACGATCAGTTAAAAACCACGTTCTGAACCAAATGGGGCACATATGCATATCGGAAGATGCCATTTGGTTTGATCAATGCCGACGCTACATTCCAGAGAGCTATGGACATCGCATTCAAGGGTTTAGTCAATAAATCTATAGTGATTTATTTGGATGATATAACAGTATACTATAAGAAGCGAAGCGACAATCTCAGAGACTTGAAACAAATCTTTCAACGATGTTTAAGGTATGGGATTTCACTTAACCCAAAGAAATATTTTTTCGCATTAAGTGAAGGAAAACTTCTAGGATTCATAGTATCAAAATCTGGTATTCACATTGAACCTGATAGAATCAAAGAAATTCCGAAATATCCCTACCTCACAATAAAAGGCCATGCAAACTTTTCCTTGGTCAAATCAATTTTGTGAAAAGATTTGTCCCAGATTTTTCAAGAATTGTTTCTCCTTTGCAAACCATGATAAAAAAGAATTCAAATTTAAAATGGGGTCTATATGAGCATGAAGCATTTAATCTGATCAAACAAGCTATCATTAATGCTCCGTCTTTAGCAACCCCAAATTTTTCGGAATCTTTTATCTTATACACATTCTCCTTAGAAAAATCATATGCTGCGATTCTAACTCAAGCAAATCAAGAGAAAGCAGAAGCTCCAATTGCATTTTTTAGCTCTAATTTACAAGGTGCTAAACTCAACTATTCAGACGTAGAGAAACATGCATACGTTGTTTTCAAAGCGATCAAATATTTCAAACCTTTCTTACTTAAAACCCATACCAAGTCATAGTACCATTTCCAGCGGTAAGAAATATTTTAATACAGAAAGATGTGGGTGAAAAAAGAGCAAATTGGATCACTGCTTTACAAGAATACGACCTTGAAATCAAACCAGCAAGCATTGTGAGAGGTCAAGACTTCTGCAAAATGTTGGCTGGAGCATCGCAGATTCCTGAAAGCTCATCTGAGGAAGTACAAACGTATGAGGTAAGCCTAAACGATATAGAATCATTATACGCTGACACCATTTATTATCTAAAAAATGGGTATGCTCTAGCACACCTGGATCACACCAAGAAAAGAGCCCTGAGATTAAAAGCTAAACAATATCAGCTCATAAATGATGTTCTGTTTAAAAGGAATTATGATTCTGTGCTTCTTAGGTGTCTTGAGAAAACTGAAGCTGAAAAGGTTTTGCAGGAACTCCATGATGGGCCCGCAGGCGGACACTATGCTGGAGATGCTACCGCACATAAGATCTTACGTGCAGGGTATTATTGGCCCACACTGTTCAAAGACTCACACAGTCACGTGAGGAAATGCCAAATCTGCGAAACTACTGCAGGGAGACAAAGGAAACTGTCCATGCCACTACAGTCGGTAAACATTGATCAACCATTCAGTCAATGGGGCTTGGACATAATAGGTGAGATCGCTCCTCACTCTTCTAAGCAGCATAGGTACATTCTCACGGCAACTGATTATTTTACTAAATGGGTAGAAGCAGTACCTCTCAAGACAGTTAATTCTGAAAAACATCATTGAATTCATAGATCAATTTATAATCACTAGGTTTGGATTGCCGACGGCTTTAATATTTGATAACGCTTCATACTTTTTTGGGAATGCAATGACTGATTTCGCACTCAAAAGAGGGTTCAAACTAAAATATTCGGCCAACTACTATCCGCAAGGAAATGGACTGGCTAAGTCAACAAATAAGAACCTAATCAAGATTATTAAAGGAACAGTTGACCAGAACCAGAAGAATTGGCACAAAACCTTGGTAAATGCTTTATGGGCAGATAGAATAACGAAGAGAGCTTCAATCGACACTTCTCCCTTTAACTTAGTTTATGGGAAGGAAGTGGTTCTTCCAACTCACTTAATGATTCCCTCCTTGTCTTTAGTACAATACATCGATGAGGTATCTACTTCCTCCTTACAATTGAGACAAATGGAAATAATTAAATTAGAAGAACAACGGGAACAAGCTAAGAAAGCCCATGCTCATCACCAAGTGCTAATAAAATCCTCTTTTGACTCAAGCATAATGACCAGAAAAAACTTTCAAATGGGAGATCTAGTTT
>APFE030119646.1:163540-240058 GCA_000404065.3 Pinus taeda | reverse complement strand
AAAATTTGGGCTCATCAGCAGGTATTTAAAATATTGAGATTTAAATGTCTCATTTATAATGAATATCAAGTTAATGAAATAGTTCAATTAACTGACATTATGGATACCAAACACATCCTATTGAGATCCTTTAACTGAAATAATCAATCAACAACACTCAGGAAGAAGTTCATAAACTGATATTGATCAGTTAATCAATAATTTGAATAATTAAACAATAATATGCAGAAGAAGTTCACAACATATCACTATCTATTCATCCAATATTAAAAGACAGATCTATGAGTAAAGAGTTACTCAGAAATCATAATTCAGCTCATAAGAGCAGAGATAAATGATAACATAAAATAGAAGCAAATAACCCATACCGAAAAGTGCACAAATATGTAAGTAAATTGCCACCATTCCTGTTATCATAAAATAAAACTAGCATTTAAAATAATAGTATTCGAAATACCAATTTATTGAATCTATTTCTCCAACTCCGGTCTCTAATAGTCCTTTACAATGCCGAAGCTTCTGCTTTCAAAAGCAAAGCTACAATAGTGCAAACTCTGTTCATTATACATAACTCAGGATGTAAAAGAAAAATCTCAATAATCTCCAGATCTGAGATTCCACTCCTCCCACCTACAACTCTAAATCCCTATTACAAAAGTGCTTTTAGAATTCAAGAATTGCAGAGGAGAGCAACCTCTATTCCATTTTGCAATCTGCTATTTATAACATTTGCAAAGGGATTCTTGAAAGTAAAGTTTGTTGAAGAGAAATCTGTCCAATCCAATTTTATTTGCTCAAAAATTCTAATCTTCAATTGTTGGAGCATTCTTATCGACTAAGATCATTTTCTCCATATTTCTTCCACTGTTTTCCTGCAAAAAGAAATCAAAATAAATTAAAATGCAACAATAAAATCAAAATATCATTGCTGGCATTTAAAACAAATCCAATCAAATACAATTAAATGAATAATTGAAAATAAAATGTAAGCTTTCTATTGACGCCTGGAATGCTTTAATTGGCCAAGGATATCATTGATAAATGGTTTTGCAATTAGAAGAGATTTGGATAATTGAAAATGCAGAAAATAACTCAGAAAATTGATTTTGTTTTAGAAATTCAGAGCTTGATCTTCTGCCTAATTTTCGACCCAATAAATGATTAAATCTATTAGTGAAACCTCCTCAGAAATTTTCTCCTTGATTTTATCTTTCTAATGAGCTGTCCTGGGCCTGATTTGGCCAAGTAAAACTCAATCTATGAGCTTCCAAAGTTTATGAGTCAAATCTGGTGTAAATCTGGAAATTCTGTTGCTGGGCTAAAAATCAAACTTTTAATTATAAATCTAATCCTAAATTATAATTATAATTAACTCTAATTTAATTATTAACCATAAACTAAACTAATTGTTAATTAATATTAATCTAATTATTAATTAATATCTAACTAACTAAAATATTAACTATTTATAACTTAATTAATATGAATATAAATAATAATTTTATTTTTATTTAATTAAATTAATTAATATAAAATTAAATTATTTAAATCTTAAATAACTATCATAATATTAACCTACCAGTACCCTACCTCTTCACTCATACGTATGAGTGAAAGTTAAACCAAAACAAACGGATTATAAACTTTATGAGTTAATGTCATGCCTTTTAACTTATCGCCATCGCATATCGGTGGATGAGGGTTATCGCAGTTTTTTCAAGAATGTTCCGATAAGAAATTTGCGATGCGATGCATCGATTGTATTTTTAATTTTTATTTTTAATATTTTAATTATTTTATTTTAACATTCCATTACCATTTCATTTATTCGTTAATGTACTTAATCATGAATTTAAACCAATTCGAAATAACCAACGTGAGAATGGCTTTAAATTAAAAGTCATGGTTTGAATTCTTCCCACATCGCATAAATGGTTTGACTCCATATCGCATCGCATAAATGGTTGAGTCGGGTTGTATCAATTGAGGACCCCGATGCGATGGAGCAATCACATTGAGACTTAAACACATGGTATTTTATTAAACTTTGCTTAGTGCTTGAAGAGCCATCGCATATCGGGGAATGAAGGTCATCGAGTTTTTTAAGATGTGCATGTTATTGGAATTGTGATGGTTGCGATATGCGATGAATTTTTTTTTTTGTATATATATAATATATTATTATATATTAAATTTATTTATTTTAAATAAATTAATCAATTTAATTAATTCAAATTTAATATTAAAATATCAATTTTATGTTTTTTTTTTGGTTTTATTTTAATGAAATAATTATGAAATTATCTAAACTACAGCCACTCTAAAATAAATAAAAATAATAAAAATAACATTTTTTAACCCAGACTAGATACATTGATGGGACTTCAAAGGAGTACCATTTTTCAAACCAGTTGACCAAATGAGGTGAAACAAGCGTCAATGGAAGCTTATAAAAAATCGATTTTAACAAAGCAATCAAAACAAGAATCCAAAGAAAATGAAAAATTGACAATCGCGTAGGATAATCAAATAAAATAAAATTCCTAAAAGGCATTTAGCCAAAAATTTATAGAAAGGATTCCCATTATTTGAAGTGAACAAGTCAAAAATGGGGGGGTTGTGTTTTACCACAACAAGTCTGCAGACCAAAGATGAATCCTGAATGAAACCATGCGGTTACTCCATGTAGATCTCCTTAGGTAGGTCTTCATGAAGAAAGGCATTCTTCACATCCATCTGATGTACTTCCCATCCCTAGGCAGCTGTAATGGTAAGTGTAAGGCGTATGGAATCCATCTTTGCTACTAGAGCAAAGGTCTCGTCATAATCAATGCCATGCACTTGTTGGAAGCCTTTGGCTACAAGCCTTTCTTTCCGTCTGGTGATTTGCCCATCTGCAACACTCTTGGTCCTCTAGACCCATTTGCATCGAACAAGTTTCCTTCCTGAAGGAAGGGGGACCAGATCCTAGGTCTGGTTCTCGAGGAGGGAGTTATACTCCTCCTCCATGGCAGACTCCCAAGATGGATGCTCAGCGTCCTCAGCATAAGACTATGGATCAGAAGACTGAACCAAATGACAATGCCAAGATGGTGATGGTTCAGTGGCAATGAGGACAACAGGAGGCTCAATAAACTCTGAGCTAGTCCTCTGCAGATCAGAATTATCCCCCACAAGACCATTTCTAGCAGCTGGGTGGTCTTGTGCATATATCTCACGTAAGCTCCTTGTTCTATGATTTATGACAAGGGAATTTGATTCATTGTTGGAAGCCTAATTTGGGCTTGGATGTGGATCATCATACGCATGCAGTGGATTTGTATATGAAGGCTCGGTCTCTGCATCTGCATGCTCTACCGTGGAATCTGCATACTCTGTATCTACATCTGAGTGTATTGAGTCATCATCTTGGACATGAGGTAGATAAAAGGTATCAACATGTATAAATTGAGGTGCATGCGAGAGACTTGCCTCAAATTTGACACTTCACTGAATGATGAGCTTGTCCGTAAAAGAAATCGGTAGTCGGTATCCCTTCACACCATCAGGGTATCCAACAAAGATGCACTCAATGCTCTGTGGATCAAGAGCTTTCCTCTTTCCAGAGGGGATCATGGCCCATGCTCGAGAGTCGAAAACACGAAAGTGGGTGACCTCTAGTTTAGTGCTGCTCCAGGCCTCAAGGGGGGTTTGATCCTTGATAGACCTATGAGGAGATCTGTTCTGGATGTAGTTAGCACAATTAAGTGCTTCAGCCCATAGCTTATGACGCAGTGACTTAGCATGCAACATGTAGGAAGCTATCTCTTTGAGAGATCGGTTCTTTCTCTCAGCAACTCCGTTCTACTGCAGAGTGTATGGAACTGTGTATTGCAATTGTATGTCGGACTAAAGGCAAAGGTTCTGAAGTGCTATGTTAACATATTCCACCCCATTGTCTATATGGAGGGCTTTGATCTTTCTCTATGACTGTGTCTCAACTAGTGCTTTGAAATCTTCAAAGTGAGCAAAAACTTTAGATTTGTTCTTGAGAAGATACACCGAAGTATATCGTGAGAAATCATCAATAAATGTAAGCACATACCTTTCTTTGTTGATGGAAGGATGAGGAAAAGGCCCCATGAGATCACTATGGATCAGATCTAGAGGAGAGGATGCTCTGTGAGTCTTGCCAATGTCAAAATTTTCTCTAGGATGTTTGCCAAGGACACACCCTTCACAAACTCCTTTGGAGAAACTGATATTTGGCAAGCCTTCCACCATCTCATGCTTGCTTAGCTATTGCATATACCTATAATTTAAGTGATGAAACCTCTCGTGCCAAAGCCTACTACTATCATTAGCATGTGTAAGCAATAAGGAGGATTCAAATTTAATAAATTCAGAAAATGTATATAGTCTGGCTCCATTGTTTACCTCACTGGTTGCAATTTTGGAGTTGCTATGTAGGTCATATATGTTCACTGCATCTGGAGTTAATTCCACTCTTTCCAGTGCCAGAATGAGTGATCTGATAAACTGAAAGCAGGTTTACTGAAAGTTTTGGAACATGAAGCACATGTTCAAAGTTTAAGTGTAAAAGTTCCACTCTACCTTTTCCGGTGACCTCAATAGGTGAGTCATCTCCCATGAGGATGGGAGGTCCTTTGCATGCATCCAAAGAGGAATAGACTTCCTTTGTAGAAGCCATATGATGTGATGCACTAGAATCTATAATCCATGCTTCAGGGGAAGAATTAATTGCAACTAAAGCATGAAAATTGTTACCTTTCCCATGTGGCAGATCCTCAATTTTCTTCTTGGCACCCTAAGGGATGTGGTCCCCAAGCTTGTGCTTTTGAAGGATTTTTGCCATTTGGTCAATTTGTTTCTTCATGCAAGAGGATTCTGGATGGAATCTTCTTTGATAGTAGTTGCACCTGTTTCCTTTCTTCCCTTTCTCATTTCTCGAGTCGGAGGAGTCATTGAAACGCTTGGTGTACCCTTCCTTCTTTGGATGGGAATGCACTTTTCCCTTGTCTTTTTGTTGCTGATTTTTCTGATTTGTATCAGATCTGTGTCTTTTATTGTGGCTGCCATCATGCACAGCAAGTGCATGTTCTTTTGGAGGTTTGATTTTCCCCATGCCAATGAGTTTATCTTGCTCAAAAGTAAGGGACTCCATGAACTCTTTGAGAGAAGGCATAGTGTAGGATTTACCTATTGCGAGCCTTACTGAATGAAATGTAGACACAAAGACAAAGTATTCCAGTCTGAGCTTTGACATAATAGAGAGAACTTGGTGACTCTCCTCCTTGGATTTGTCAATTCCACAACCCTTGAGTTGCAGCAATAGATCATTATATTTGGTGAAGAAGTCTTGAATTATGTCATAGTTCGTGGATCCAATGACAACAGCTCCACTTCGAGCAGATGTCCTTTCATCTCATCATGTTTCCCATAGAGTTCTTCAACGTTTTTCCAAATATCGTTGGGAGTATTACAGGCAGATAGATGAAACTGCAACTCTGGAGAGATGCACATGAATATGGATCCATGGGCCTCATCCATATGGTTGATGTGCTTGGATTTCTCTATGGCTAAAGTGGGTTCCACTTCTACAGCCATGGTAATCTTGTACAACCCTTTTTGAAAAAGGTATCGAGCCATTTGGTCCTTCCATTCATGATAGTTGTATGGTGTTAGGATTGATGCTTTGGGAAACTCCATTTTTCTGTCGATCTTCGATCTCCAAGCTGTAATACCTGCAAAATAAAGTACTGGTGCGCCTTTTATGTAGCAACCTATGGGCTTTGATACCATGTAACTATGTTAGAAAACCTGCACAGATGAATCTAGATAGTAAAGGTTGAACACACAGCTTTACAGAGAAAAAATACTAAAAGAAATCGAAAGAACAAAAGAATGATTCATCAGAAAATAGATTACAATGCTCATGATATAGCATTACTGGGTGAAGATCCCAAGCTAATGCACCATAGTGGTGATCAATGAGAAGACTCAACACCTACAACAAGTTTCAGAGAGAACTAGCTAGTTGCGGAGTGAAAGAAGGAGCAAATCAGGGAGTAAATCATGCAAAAGAACTAGCCAGTTGCGGAGTTAAAGAAGGAGCAAATCAGGGAGTAAATCATGCAGAAGAACTAACCAGTTGCGGAGTTAAAGAAGGAGCAAATCAGGGAGTAAATCATTCAGAAGGAATATTACATGTAGTCCTATGCTCTAACTAAGTTCCGCATGTAGGTGTGTAGTACTTCCAACATAAAACACTGACAGAACTTGCACTGCTCATTACTGTAGAAGAGCTTACATGGGACATCCAATGGCTCTGTATTCCTCCCATAGATTACTGTTCTTATTCCCTCATTGCTATAATGTAATTATAAGTGATTTTTCATGAGAAAAAATGTGGAAGAAGAATAGTTGCCCAAGAGGAAGTGAAGCAATCATCTCTAGTATGGTGCAAGCTGCAACTACAACAATAAATGGCACCAACGAGAAACCGCTACCCAATTTAGAGATGATCTCCACATCAAAGTGACTCCGATTTATGAAACAAGAGACTAGTGCAATGATTCCTATATCCCACTGCAGAATACGCTGCAACCCCAAGTCCAAGATGTACAAACCACGAATACCAAGAAAAGAGAAGATACCATAAGTGTGAAAAAGCCCTTGTAGTTCTTCCTACCAATGCAGTTATTAAGCCATCGACAATGATGATCAAATCCATCAACACTTTTTTCACATATTCGACAGTGCTTGCTGTATTTGAAAACCTCCACTTCACACAGGTTGCAATAAAGAATGTCATCATCACAAACTTGCTGCTCTGACTATTTCTTTTTGGAACAAGTACTCTTGCATACATGAGCCAAAGGGAACCAGGCACAAATAACAATCCAAAACGATGAAAGACTATTGAAGCCACTTTTCCTTTCCTCCAAGTTCTTGGATTCGTTTACACGCAATACAATCACCAAGTTGCCCTCTGACTGGACTTTTTCTCCTATAGATTCAATATTTGCATCATTAATGGAAGCAACAGATCCGGGCAATGAATCATTATATGAAACCTTTCTAGGATCAGAAACTTTCCCATGCTTTTTAGACCTGAATAGATTGAGCCTTCTCCACCTTCTTACCTATGGTTTCAGGCCCCACCAAATTCTTTTTTCAACCTTTAATAATTCAAAAAAAAAAAAGCCTTACCATATCTCATTATTTTATACTGCAATTGCATCTCTCAATGATTTCGTACCTTCTAATTTTCTTCTTTTTAAAATCTCTTTTTATTTATGCCTATTGGAAAGTTTATTTATCATATACTAGGCGTAAGATAGTTTAAATATCCAATAAGGTAAATGAAATAATCTTTATATTTGTTTTATTTTATTTTTGGAAGGAGCAGTGGTTGCCCTATAAATTATGGAAAGAGTGGAGGATGGGAACTTTTACTTTTAGGTTATACCTTATTTATAATGAATATACAATATTTCATTTACGAATTATTTATTAGTATATATAATAATATATAAGTATCATAGCATATTTAGTAAAGAATATATATATATATTTTATATATTATATATATAAATATATATATATATATATATCACATTAAATAGAAATTATTAATAACATTTGACATTATTATTTTTTTTTTACATCTACTTAAGGGAATGCACAAATGGATGGTTAATATTCTTAGTATGAAATTAGTATTGTATAAATTGAAATAAAATAATATATATACCAATTTATATAGTATTGATTGTTTTGATGTAAAGTGTATGTTATTTATTACACAAATGTACTATGTATTAAGTAAATTTTGATTAAATGGAAGTGAAAGAAAAAAAAAAAAAGATAATAAAATAATGATTTGGTGTTAATAAAGCATTTAGAGCATGATTAATAGGTACATTGCACTAGTAACCTAGCTAGTATTCAAAGAAAAATTGTAGGAGCTCACACATAAGAGGATTTAATAAAGCCTTGTGGATCTGATCAGTATTAGTAATGCTCATTTCCAACATAGTAAAAGAAAAACTTATGACTATTATATATACATGTGTGTGAGTCAGCTAAGAGTGGACAAGTCCTAAGTTGTGCTAATAAGTCTTACATATCATACAAATATTGAACAATTCAAAATGGTGAGGACACGAAGAAATCAAGGTCATGGAGAGTTATCATAAGGACCTCCTACAAATAACCCATTACCTTCAACGGAGTTGTCTCTCATCTTGTGTTCCCTAGAAGCAATTAATGAGACCTTAAAAGGGTAACAAACAATTGAAGTGGAAGTTGAGCACCCTCCATTAAGGTTAGGGAATCTCGAGGGATCAAGAGACTCTAATAGAGGACCTACAAGCGAAGACATTACTAGGGAGCTCCAAAAGATTAAGCTCCCAGAGTTTGCTGGAGGTCGTGCCAGTGAACGTGCAGAAGCTTGGTTAGAAGTAATGAGAAGGTGCTTCGCACTAAGGGATTATAATTCCAATTCAAAAGCTAAAATAGCAATATTCCAACTCAGAGATAGTGCTCTGAATTGGTGAAGTAACTTAGAGCATCAACTACAGCGCACTCCAGACACAGTTACTTGGGAGTTATTTCAGGGGAGATTTAGGAAAAAGTACCTACCAGCATATTATAAAGAACAACAGGTAGGACCCTTCCATGCCTTGGTATAAGGAAATCATACGGTAGAGGAATATGAGATTAGATTCATGGAATTGGTCAAGTATGTCTCCTACATGGATACAGACCAGCGCCAAGCAGATAATTTCATTTATGGATTGAATCCTAAGATTAGGGCATTGGTGCGGATGTGGAAACCATCCTCAGTTGAAAAAGTTGTGGAACATGCTCATTATGTTGAAGACCACTTAGAATTAAAGGGTGGAAACAAAACCATTTTTACACAACAGCCAAGTTTTATGGGGAAGGCCCCTTGCACCTTCCCCAGGGGAGGAAGTTTGAGGCCACCACCATATGGAAACAGGGTTGTACCCAGAGCACCAACAATGGGGATTTCAATGGTTACTAGTGCAGCTTCACTTGCACCTTCAAGGGCGCGTGTAAATCAAGGTCATACGTGAGAAGCAACAAGTAGGGGTAGGGGTCCCAAGGGAAGGAACTCTTTCCAAATTACTCCATAACATTCAGTTCAAGGTTTGCCATGCATCACTTGTTGGGGATGTGGGGGAACTCATTACCAGCGTGACTGCCCTAAGTTACAAACTAGTAACAACCATAAAGAAGGAAAAGCACCAATGGGGGGAGGGGCAAGTAACCACCATCGAATCTATGCAGCAGTTGATAACCAACGAGTTGAACACCAGTCTACCATGGTGGAAACCTCAGGTATGATAAACAAAGTAAAAGTTAAAATTTTGTTTGATTCAGATGCTACAGATAGTTTCATTCCACTAATTGCATTAGAAAAATGTGGGTTGGCAGCCTATGAGCACGATGACTTTAAGAAAGTTGAGATGGCTTCTAGGATAAAACAAGCAATAGGACCTAGTGTTGACCAATTTTAGGTAAACCTTGGGATGTGTATGAATAAGTTGAAGGCATACGTCACAACATTGGGGACATATGATGTAATTATTGGAATGGACTGGCTAGAAGCTCATCAAGCTTTGGTAGATTGTTTCAAGAAGAAGGTGATTTGTTTAGATGATGAAGGTAGGCCAATTGAGATTTTTGGAATCAAGAGAGGAGTGTCGCTACGATTCATATCCATGATGAAGTTAAAATGTTGTCTTTGAAAAGGTTGCAAGCTATATGTGGTTGAGGCTGTAAGTGACCAGAAAGGACCCTCCCTAGTTCAACACCCAATTTTGTCACAATTCAGGGATATTTTTCCTAAGGAATTGCCTGGATTACCTCCTATAAGGGAGATTTATTTCACAGTCGACCTAATACCTAGTGGAGAACCAATATCTAAGACACCCTATAGGATGACAACTCCAGAACTTTGTGAGTTGCAGATGCAATTAAAAAAGCTCTTAGACTTGGGATTTATCAAACATAGTATTTCACCTTAGGGTGCACCAGTGATTTTTTTCAAGATGAAGGATGGTTCCTTACGGCTATGCATAGATTATAGGGACTTGAATAGAGCCACAATAAAGAATAGGTGCCCAATACCTCGAATAGATGACCTATTTGATCAAATGAAGGGAGCATCGATTTTCTCAAAGATCAATCTACGATCTAGATACCACCATTTGAGGATTAAAGAAGAGGACATCTCAAAAACTACATTTCAAACTCAGTTTGGGCACTACAAGTTCACAGTTGTTCCATTTGGTTTGACCAATGCACCAACAATATTGACGAGCCTCATGAATGGTGTGTTCAGGAAGTATCTGGACCAATTTTTGCAAGTCTTTATGGACAACATTCTTATGTATTCCAAGAATGAAAAGGAGCATGAAAAGCACATAAGGGTTGTATTGACTTGCTTAAGGGAAAATCAATTGTATGGAAAATTGTCAAAATGTTCCTTCTTTCAGAAGCAAGTTCATTACCCTGGGCACATCATTTCAAGAGAAGGTATTTTAGTTGACCTGGAAAAGGTGAAGGCCATAATGGATTGGCCAGTACTGAAAAATGACAATGAGGTGCATAGTTTTATGGGGCTAGCAAGGTATTATCACAGGTTTGTGGAAGGGTTTTCAAGGATTGTAAAACCCATCACCACATTATAGCGAAAGGGGGTTAGGTATGAATAGGAAAATGAATGTGACACTGCATTCACAGAACTAAAGAGGTTACTAACTAGTGCACCGATCCTTCGAGTACCAGACATGGAAAAATACTTCACTGTCTGTGCTGATGCTTCGAAGCAAGGATTGGGAGCTGTATTGATGCAAGAATGTGGAGTAATAGTTTACGCATCTAGAAAATTGTAGAAACATGAAGAGTTGTATGCTACCCATCACTTAGAGTTAGCAGTAGTGATGTTATATTTGAAACTGTGGAGACACTACCTCGTTGGGAGAAGATTTGAGTTAAGAACAGATCATCAAAGCCTGAAGCACCTCTTCACTCAAAGGGATTTGAATGCTAGACAAAGGCGGTGGAGCGAATTCATGAGTGAGTATGATTTTTAGATCTCATACATCAAGGGAAAAGATAATTTGGTGGTTGGTGCACTAAGCAGGAGACCATGAACCTTCCCCTTAGTAGCCTTAAAGGTAAATTCGAGGGAACGTGTGTTGGAGAAACTCTTTGAAGATAGTTGGTGTCTAAATGTTATCTTAGCACTCCAGAGTGGGAAGTAGATAGAACCAAAGTTTGAGGCATATGTCCTTGAACCAGATGGACTATTGAGATTTCAAGGGAGAATGTACATACCTAAGGAAGGGGGTATAAGAAGGACCATCCTCGAAGAGTCACATAGAGCACTCTATTATGCGCATCCTGGAGTGAAGAATATGTATGCGAACATGAAGAAACTCTTCTTTTGGGTAGGCATGAAGCACGTCATATTCTAGTTTGCCACCAAATGTCTTGAATGTCAACGAGTGAAGGCTGATCATCGCCATCCAGCAAGACTCCTACAACCACATGACATCCCTATTTCTAAATGGGAGGTAGTTTCTATGGTATTTTTTTGTGGGTTTTCCACTCATGTCCTAGCGGCACAATGCTATATTGGTTATAGTTGATAAATTGACCAAAAGCACCCATTTCATTCTAGTAAGAGACACTTACGATGCTATTGATGTGGCACGAGTTTTTATAAGTGAAGTTATTCGACTACACAAGTTACCAACAAAGATAATTTCTGATAGAGACTCTTGATTTACATCTAGGATTTGGACAAGTTTGTAGTTAGCACTAGGGACTTAGTTAAACCTGAGCACTGCATATCATCTAGAAACAAATGGGCAGACTGAAAGAGTAAATCAGGTTATGGAAGACATGCTTAGGATGTACGTCATGGATAATCAAACTCAGTGGGAAAGGTACTTACCATTGGTAGAGTTTTCCTATAATAACAATTACCATAGTTCAATCGGATGCCCCCTTATCAAGATCTATATGAAAGGCCATGTAGGACACTATTGAGTTGGGAAAAGTTAGAGGACCGAGTAATGGTTAGGCCAGAATTGGTTCAAGAAATGGAGGAATAGGTAAAAAATATTCAACAAAGGTTAAAGGAAGCTCAAGATAGACAAAAGAGTTATGATGATTCACATAGGATTGATCGCAGTTATGAAGTAGGGGACCAAGTTTTTATTTGTATCTGACCCAACAAAAGCACATTTAGTTTGGGAAAGGGATGAAGTTTTCACCTCGATTCGTAGGAACTTTTAGGATCAAGGCGAAGATTGGACCAGTTGCCTATCATCTTATACTGCCATCCCATTTGCACAAAACTCATGATGTTTTTCATGTATCTATTTTACGACATTATGTTTCTAATGAATCTCACAAACTATATTGGAGGGAATTGTAGGTATTAGACATGGGAACCATAGTGGTCGAACCATTACACATATTGGATCATAGAGTTCGGTAGCTCAGATGTCACATGGTGGACCAGGTTAAGGTCTAGTGGGACAAGTATAGCCCAAGATCTGCTACCTAGGAGGATGCAGAGACTATACGTCGTGACTACCCCTCACTTTTCGAGCATCTATGATGCCCATTTTGACTTAGATAGCTACCTATGCTGAGGCTCTATTTTACAGTTCCATGTTATTTATTTATGAACGCTATGTAATATTGATGCATTTAGTTGGACATGTGAAACTACTTATATGAATCATTAGATGGATTTGGTATTGATGATGGAAATGTTTAATGTATGGTCTAATGTATGACTTACTTGGTGATGAATTATCTAGTGCATGACTTATCACAATTATTGTTGTTTCATGTATGGCTCAAGTGGATATGATTTATTTAATGAATGACTTAGTGAAATTATGATTTATTTCCAGTATGAACTGCAAGATTGACACATTGGTACTAGACTTAATAACATGAGTTTAAGATCACTTATATATATATATATATATCTTGTTGTTATATAAATGCATGAATGAGAGCTAACCTGCATATTGGAAAGAACTATATGATAGCCAAGATCTACTCTTCTATTGGGGGAAGGTCGAGACATATTATGAGGAAAGGTATAATGTACATTGTTCTATTACATTTTGTATCTACTAGATATGCACTCTTATGACATGGGAAAAATGTGAATGACAGGTGACAAGACTACCTGACTGGATTATTCGATGATAAGTATCCAACCAATGTTGTAGTGTGGTCCATATTAGGGTGTTGACCCTAGTTGTGAGGAGGGGTGGAGGTATTCCCAACGGTGTAACCTCCAGACCTGGAATCGTGGAAGGGAAGTGGTGGACACTCTCCCCTATACGTGTGATGACGATTACTAGTTGCCTGCTAGGAAAGTTAGGTCGATATAGTTGACGCTTCCGGCATATTGGTTTTGACGCTGTCCCTTCAATATTCTTCCCCTCATGAGTATTTATTTCTTCCTTCTTGCTCTTCTTTTATCATCTTTTTCTTAACCCTGATGATGGATCCCATTTGGGATTCGAAACGTTGGTATAAAAATTCTCTTATTGTGGAGTCTCCGATCAAAGATTCGAAAAGCACACACCACAGATCTCTGAAATCCAATAGATTGGTATAGACAATGCCACCATATATATCAGCAGAGGATGGATAGGGTGAGAATGGAAGTAGGTCAGGAAGGATATGAGGATATAGATTAGTTGGAGACTCTTGATGGAAAGTGATCTCATTGTTTGACTTATCAAATTTTACTACTATAACTCTCTCTCTATTTTGTTATGCCTTATTTCCAAACTGCTTCGAACTCCTTGTATCTTTTTCACTCTAACTTCGGGACGAAGTTTTTTGAAGGAGTGTATGTAATGCCTTACTTAATCTTATCATGCAAATTTTACTAGTGTTTAAATTACCTTAAAATATTGAATTATAATTATCAAGAAATATTGGTACATACCTACATTGGTGAAATTGTAAATTTATTACTAATATAAATTTTGTTATTATTCAATTCCCAACTTACCGCCTCAAATTTAAATTTTGATAGGATATGGTCTCTTTCCATTTACTCCAATTTAAATATCAATATCCCCAAAATGTCCTCCTAAATTTACTTGGGAGAAAACATGGTCCTTTTCAATTAATTACCAAATTATATATTCATATCGCATCCCCAAAATGTCCTCTCAAATTTACTTGGGAGAAGATAACTCAAATGTAAGGATGAAGGGGTATGACATTAATGATAGGTGGTTGAGGTGGAGAAGAGAAGGAGGCATAAAAGGGGAAGGATTATGGGAGGAGAGGGGATCCTTGATCTTGGTTTTGGTTGTGGTTTTGGAAGATTTTGTTTTGAGAGGAAGGTGGAGAAAAGAGAAGGGAGAGGAGGAGAGTCGTTTAACTTGGACACCCTACATCTGGTTGGACTTGGGCTCGGAGGGATAGGGAACCTATGGAGGTTTCTTGGGCTAGGAAATACTTCCTAGTTAGCTGGGAGGTAAATCTAGTCAGTAGTCAAGAGGAGCATCCCAGCAAGATTAGGAGCTCAAGGGCATCTCAACTAGGCTATCAGAACATGTATTCCTCTGTTTATAGATTACTCATGTAAGTGATTGAAATGAAATGCTTACTATTTAATTGTGGGAAATAAATTTTAATGGTAAATTATCATCGATTAAATATTTAGTTAGAAATAAGTTATTTCCCATTTTATTGTATTTAAAATTGAAGAAATTTAGTTTTGTTAGAGGACCCTAGGATGGAGCCTCACACTTCTGAGATGAAGGCAACACCAACAAGGAAAGAGAAGGAAGTGGAGACAAATAATGATTGTGCCATGAGTGCTCACATGCCACTTGAGCGGAAGTGGGGAGACGTCTAGCTGTAGTTAGACAGACTGCAGTTGATGATGGGTAGTATCCTCGAGGTACCCAACCTCTTGGATTATACCTTGCTACAGTAGCCTCGAAGAGGAGTAGCGGGACTGGAAGATGTCAGTAGAGATAGATGTGGATGGAAATGCAAAGGGATCTACAGTGTAGAAGTCATAGGACAACGTGAGGTAGCAGTGCGAGATGCATGGAGTTGTTGCAGCAACGCAAAGGTCAGAAAAGGGAGCACTTGTCAGTGACAGAGGGAGCTTCATCATCGAGAGTGTTTCTAGCCTGACAGAGATGTAAGAGTTGGGAGATTAGTTACTTACCTCTCAGTAACTGAGTTGCAATGTCGCTGTTAGAAGTGGCAGTGCTATTGGTAGCATAGTGCAGCATGATGAGATGGGTTGCAATGCAGATGCAACAATGACAATGGTAGGGCCATGGGAAACAAAATAGATGCAGATGGAGTTGTCATATAGATGCAGCAGTGGTAGTGGCAGGGCCATGGGTAGAATTACATGATGCAACAGTGCATAGAATGTTGGGCAGCAGGCCTAACATCAATGCATGGACTAATGCTGGATGATCAGGGTGATGCTCAATTAGGAGTATTACTAGAGCACAGTCCTCGCTAAGAGGAGTGTTGATTTTGGGTAGCATCGGATGTGATATAGCCATGGAAATTGGTGGAGAGGCTATAGAACATGAGATATCCAATACCCAAAAATGGTTTGGGCAAATTCTAAGCAGTTTGGGAGATATTAAAATAATTAATATTTTTAATGGAGTCCCTAAGTCTAAACTTGGGGAAACTAAAATATTAATGTGAATTAATATAAAAATGTGTTAGAAGGGTCCAAAAGTCATGGATCAAGCCAGATCTAATCTTAGCCATTTATTAGGGACTTAATCTTGGTCGTTGATTTGTCAACGAGAAAAGCATAAGAGGAGGTTTGAGGGTCACTTGGAGAACACACTAAGACATCAAGATTTCGACTTTCTGGGGTTGGGTTTGTTGAGAAAGTTGAGAAAGTGATCAGAGTTGTAGCTGAGGGGCAGTGAATACAAAAGTAGAGAGGCAGAGATAGCACCGGGAGGATCAGCATAGTAGCCAGAGAGAGGGACGAAAAACCAACCGAGGATTCACGCAGAGCTAGCCAGGGCTCATGCAGAGGCAACTAGGAGTTGCGCAATGTCTCAGAGAGCTAGTGCGAGTGACACAGAGGGCTAGAGGACTAATATAGTGCCTCAAAGGCTAACATAGGCCAAGCCTGAGTGACGTTGGGCTAACGTTGGGCCAGAAAGAGTTGACACAATCCCTAGAGGCTAACGCTGGGGTTTCATGGGGTAGATTGGAGCTTTTAAGCTGCCGGAGTGTTTATCTAGGGTTTCAGCTAGAATATCTACTTCTGAGTAGAGAGGTACTAATATCGAGATTATTCTTTGTTGGGTGAGCCGGTTTTGGCACCCAGATTGTATTCAGAAACTGCATAATAATAAAACCCTCAGATAGCTGCACTAGTTTTCCTACATTGGGTTTTTTTGGGGATGTTGGTCCAAAAACAATGGTGTCACTTATGTGCTTGTTTTGTTTCCTTCAGTTGATGATCTGTAATGTGTTGAGCATGTACTTGTATTTATTTCCAATATTTACATGGTAATAAACTTGTTAATTAACATAACAAGTAGTTAGGAATAAATCAATAAAGTACATGAAGGATTTCTAACAGTCAGACTTAGAAATTCCAACAATTCTTTCATTAGGGGTGTCATTGATTACTTTCCTAGCAATTTTACAGTTTTTGTCATACCAAGGATTGGAAGTTCTATTATTCTTCTTATACGAAGTGTTATTAGAGAAATTTCTAATGGTGGTGGAAAGGGTAGTAGTAAAATGGTAATAGATTTGATCAATGATGTTATTATAAGTCAGGGAGCCTAAATTCCTTTCCAAATCCCGTAAGAAAAGGTCGACATTACTTTTATTGAAGTGAATGTGACTTTTTCTTTCACTGTTCTCCTGCATGTGGGTGGTATGCATAGAAAGATTGAGGGATAAAGACAAATGTCTGTGGTTAGATTCGAGCTCATACCCATTAAGAAGCTCAAAGTTTGTAATATGGTTCAGGACAGGGATGTCAGATCGAATAATCCATGACGCTGCTACCCAGCCCATGGAAATAGGTCATCTGACTGGAGAGAGGCCATATATTGATACCACTACAAATGATTATGTCCTGGGAACTACAAAGTTTGAGGAGCTCGATGCCGAATAAGTTCTCGATTATGTCTTCATATTTTCTCTTGAATCTATTAGCTAAGTGAACATCCTCATCAAGCCATAGGGGGTTGGGGTTAGAATTGTTACTTAACATAATAGCTTGGTTAGTAGTAGTCTGGGCATTAAAGTTCCCAAGAAAAAGGATATTTCCTTCATTCTTTAGGCTGTAGATGTCTTTTTCTAAGGTATTGAAAGGAAAATTCTTATCCACGTTATTTTTCTTATAGGATGTAGAGTTGATAGGGTCTAAATAACAAATTGCAAGGAAGATCCTATTGGTTGTAGAATCAGAGATATTTATCCAAATGTATTGATTGAAGGGGTTGGTTTCATGAAGTCAGATGTGAGAGGAAACAATGTTCCTAATATAATAGGCTATACTACCAAAACCTCTCTTGGAGGATTTATTATTCTAGGTAGACCAAAGAGTGAACCCGTCAAGGTGAGGGACCCTAGATTCATCATGCTTCCAAGTTTCAACTAAAAGAATAAGATCAATATCACTCAAGATCAAACTTAGGATAAGACCTTTACACCATGGAAAACCTGACCATTCTAGAAGAGGATCTTTAGTGATGTTATTCCCCGTTTATCATTCTTGTTTCAGACTCTATCTCTATTGATAGTTTTTCTATTCTTAATGATTGTCCATTTCCCCTCTTTTCTTGCCTCCTTGACCTTTTGTACTTATTTCCTAAGTTTAGCTTGGTCTTTTGGAATGAGGTCTTCATTTATAAAGATTCTCATTCTTTTTAGGCCTGGGATTTTCCTATGTATATCTAATTTATGGTCATTACAACTGAACTTGACATGGATTAGTCTATGTTTATGCTCACATATCTTTACTACCTTTATAGATTCGGTGAGATAAGGTGTTTGAATTTGAAATTTTGTCTTTAATTTTTCTTTAACTAATTCTAATGTGTCTTCATTGTTTTGTTCTTTTATACCAACAATTATAAGGTATAAGGCTCTTTTGTGGCGCTCATGGTCGAGTACAATTAGTTTATTAATTTCTTCTTTTATGGGTTTAATATCTAATTTATTCTCTGTGTTATTTAGGGCTAAGTTATTATTTAGTTGTTCTTTTAGATTTTTAATCTCGTTTTTCAAAGTGTCATTTTCTTTAACCATTGCTTTTTTGCTATGTTTGATTTATTGAATTCTACCTTTCATTCCTTAGAGTTCAGTCTCGAGTGACAATATTTTACTTTCTAATGATTTGTGGCTATTGTCAAGCATTGTAGTTAATTCTAGTTTAAAATGGTTTTCTCTTTCTTCACTTTGCCTTTCTAAAGATTCAATGTACTCATACAGACTCTCTAAAGTAATTTTACTTGGTCTCCCTTTACTAAAGGGGGTTTAGAAAGATCAATATTCTATTCTATTATAATGTATATCATTATTAATAACTATTATTATATTGTATTGTCATTTTTAATATTAAATATTAATATAATCTTAATTATTACTAATTATTATTATAAATAAATTATGAATTCATTTACTTATTCACTTATAATAATAATTAAGATTAATATTAACATAAAATATGACATATAATAAATAATATAAAAAATGGTATACATAATAAAATTAATTAATATTAATAATGAAATACATTATAATAGAATATTGATCTTATATTATTAACATTATAGAACATTAAGCTTCCTTAATTTATAAATCATTAAGTTCATTAGTGGTCGTTTATTTAATTTTTAATATAGTTTATCATTAATTTAATTAATTTTCATTAATTTTTAATATAATTAATATTCATAATATTAATTAAATATTATTATATTAAATATTATTATAATTAATATAGGTAATATTAATATTATTAATAATAATATTACCAGAACCATAACCATTTGAATTTCACATTCCATGTTTTCCCTTCTTTGTCGTGAAATTATTCTTAGGCATCTGGAGGTAAATCAAGTAGGGCTTAACGAAGCATCCAAGGGCATGCCACTTCCACAACTTAAGTCTACATATTTATGGCTAGTAACAAAGCTTTATTAGAGAAGCTAATTTGATATCATTAAGGCCAATTTACTTCATGTCTAACAACATCCAAGTGAGGCTTATATTCCAACTTAATTTAGGTAGATATAAGGTTGAAAATCCCATTATAAAGGAGCTAGTGAGCCCATATTTTTAGGCCTATTTATTGAAGAAAAAAGCACCGCAGATTTCCTATCGGCGGAATTTAAATGCTTTAACTTTTCCAATTTTATCACAACTCATGGGATTCTTATGCTTCCCCATTTGATCGTAGGATATGCCTCATAGTAGTCCAAAAACTCGGACATACTTCATAGCCATTTGAAGGAGACATTACATGGAATAATTCCAAGCCTTATTATTCGAAATTAAGGATAACTTTTAGCTACTCAAACCACACAATTGTTCCAATAAGGATATTATCAATAAACATTAATTTGCAAGTATCTAAAAAACCCAATTCATTTCCTTGTAACATGTTTCACTAATTTACTAGCTCATGTGTAATTTTTAATAATTCGTATCAGTTGTCTTTTGGGGACTCCTCTTCTCTTCACTTAAAGACCTTGATTCTTCTCTTTAGATTTGTAACTTTACCAATACTAATTTTCCTTGAATATCATGCCAAAGGATCCTTTTTACATCGTTGATTCCAGCCTCAACCTTTTTTGTTTAATTTTGTTTTCTCTTGCATTAGATTTATAATTTATCTAATTTGATTGTCCTTGAGTGAAATATCAAGGACTCATTTGTCATGGCTATTGCAACTCAACCCTCTAGATTTAGTACCCTATTAGAGTCTTCTCTCTTGAGCTAGAAATAATTCCTATTCAAGAGGCTGAAGGTTAGTCTTCCCTTATCCTTCCAACCATAATTTTGTTTCTAAGATGTTTCTTACAACAATTCAATAGAGATAATGAAATATTAGAAATTTACCATGAGTTATATGCTCATTAAATCCACTAAATCTATGCTTACAACCACACATATGTGTCATTATAACACATTCAAATTTCAATAGGAAATCATATGGGTTTTATACAACCATAAACATAATCTCCATCATATGCAATAAAATTTACATTGCAAATCCATCTCACTAAAGCACATATCTGATTCAATTTAGCAGTTGCTTGCAACTAATGAAGGGTGAGCCATTTCTCACCTGACCATAGGCTTAACTATTTATTCCATTATTTTTTAATTGTCCACCCTCTAGCCAAATCATGATGTAATGGGGGAAGCTTTCACTCTATGTCAAGAATGGGTGGAATAATGAAGGCCAATCTCCTTCATCAATAGAAAAAATAGAGAGTTCTCTTCAAACCTCATTGGTAAAAGCACCTACACAAACCATGCATGGTTTCTTAGCTAGATTGCATAGCACAAAGGAATCCCTTCATTACTCCAACAATTCCTTAGTGAACTCTCCTCTGAAATCCTTCATGCCTTGGCAAACAAGCACCCAAAAATGTGCCTTTGCATTACATCTCAAGTTTTCTCTATCTAAAAATCAATCTATTCCTCATGGTTTTTCCATTAAACAAAAATTCTTTTGGCACAATTTGTCATCTAGATCTATTCCCTAAACCCATTGGTGAGTATCCCTTTCTCTCTGGTTGTGAGAACTCTTCCTTCTCTACCCTCTCCCTTGCCTTATTTGCCTTGTAGCATGAAATTTCATGGGTGATATCCACAAATTCATGGGTCAACTTAGAAACTTTTGGATGGGTACTTTTTCCACACCTTTAGGTTGGGTTTCTACAAATCCCAACGACTCTCATAATTATGGGAGGGGTTTCCCTTTTTTTATGTGGTTTGTTGTAACATTTTTGTTGTTACAGTGAAAATTCTGAAATTTTCATTAAAAAAGGTCAAAAATGTTTTATTTAATGTACTTTGTAATAAAATGTGAAAATTCTATAATACAATATTTATTATTGTTTATATTTTGTGAATAATTGTCCCATCATGCCATAATTAAAAATCGTGCAAATTTCAATGGAAGTGATTTTATCCACATAGAACGATGAGCAATAATCAATTGCAGAACCCACATGTATGCTCGACAGTTAATGGAGTGGGGTGATCCATAATTAGTGGTTTCCCCAAGCCATAAACCTAACGTGTCCTGCACTGGTGAATTGTGCATCCCCCCTCTTTTTACCACTTACCACTCCACCCCTTCCCTTGGCCCCCCAACACCCTTGCCCCCCCTCCCCCACCCCCTCCTCCACCCTGAAAACTACCTCTGGTTTATTACAATATTTCTCTCCAAGTCCATTTATTGGTTTTTAAATGGTAAATAAAGCTTGTTAACTATTAAATACTAATGGATATGTCATTTAATTCCATTTCCCATGTCATTTTTATAAATTGCTCTCGCCAGTACCTTTTCTTTCTCGTTTTCTCTTCATGCCCGTATTATTCATAGTTAAATTGAGAAGTCAATTTCATCTACCGATCCTTTTTAGAACTCTCAATGACCATTCATACAAAAGATTTAAAATGCCACTACAAAGGAAGGACACATAGGGAAATCAAAAGTTTGTCATCCAATGGAATTCATTGGTGAGGAAGAATTGAGAGGAATTTTCTCTAAGTGACTTTGTATTGGGCCTCACAATTCTCATGATTCACTTATCCCATTTCTTGATTTTAATATTATTTTCTTGTCTTTTCCTATATTTGTGATGCATTAACCTATATAAAATAGGTTTTAATAGGAATTAATTTACTTTTACTATTTCACATTTTTTATGAACTATTTAAATTTCAAAAGCGTTTTTTTTCATGGTTGAATCTTTGCTATGAACAAGGGTTTTGTGATAGTTGGCACTCAATGTTATTTCCTGGGTTGTTTGTGGTAAAGTCAGGATAGCGTGATGTTGTCTCATCTAGCTATAGCAGATTAAACGAGGTTGATTCTTATCTAAGTAAATATGTTAGGGAAAAATCCCTTGGTTTTCTCATCTGGATGATATTAATTGAAAACGAGCATCCTCAAAATCTTTAGATTCTCAGGATTGCTCTTTGTTAGAATATTTACTGTTTTTATCTCTTGTGACTATGTTATAAAGATGGGGGATTGTGTCCTGTAAGAGATATTTTTGGTGTAATATTTTTATACATTTGATAAACGCACTAAATCATTGACTCTAAACATTCTTTCATAATAAAATTCAAGGTTCTATTGTCGAGAGTTAATTTATTGTTTTGATTCCTCTACAAGGTAGTATGACTCCATTAGTTCAGACTCGCTCCTAGATGAGGCACTATCTTCATTTGTATCACTAGATTCGCATTTGATCTCTTTATGTCAATCATATATCTGTTAGATTAAATGAAAATCGTGTGCTTTATTTTGAGTAGGGATAATATCAGTAGTCATAATATTTGTTTGTAGAGATTTCTCTTTAGATATTCGGTTTATAATTGTTGTTGCTTTACTATTGTTCCCTAAAGGTTCTCTCTAGATCATTGATGCTTTTTCACTAGTTTAGTTCCCTTTCCTATTATTTGTTCTTTTCTATTTCAAAGAATATAATTTTCTAGTGTAGTTTCTTCTTACGTGATTGTTGTTTCTTAGGTAGAAGCTTAGCATTCGAGAGATTCCTCTGTTATTTCTTGTGAAGAGTAATTAGAATTCAATATATCTGAATGGTTTCTAGAAGATATAGTTTATTTGAAAGATAGATCTTTTGAATGTGTGTTTCAAGTTAGGAGTTGATTCTTTCATTACAGTTAATTCGCTTGTTGTTAGAAGATTAGTTATTGTTAGTTTCAACAGTGTCTCTTGTATATACTTTGTAGACAACCTTGAAATAACAAAATGAAACCTCAGGTTGAGAATTTAATATGTGGTAGTTAGTTTCTTCTTTAGAACAATTAATTATTCCAACATTTTGGGGTTGCTTTCTGGGAGGTTGTCAAAAGAGAGTTCCATTATATTTAGTTGCACATCTGATTCTCTGAGGGTTGGATATTGAAGACGAAAGGTAAGAACCTGTGCACACACCTTGGTAAAAAGAAACTTGTGGTGGTGTCTTCCCTCAAGTGGTAGATTCAGGCTATTTAGTATGCATGATTAGTAAGAATATTAGAGGTAGGAACCAAGTAGAAATAGATCAAAAATCCACTTCAAAAAGTACTAAAATCCAGGTTCAAGTTGGCCTTGGGCGAGTGACATTTATTAATGAAATCATTCAAAGGGCAGAATCTTAGGCCTCAATAGGCCCCCAAATAGTATCCATGAAGGGCTCTACTATTATTGTCTCTCCAGTAGTAGAATTTTTTGTTGCGGCTAATTGTTATCGCCAATTTGACCCAATTAAATCTTGGCTCCTTCTGTCAGTTTCACCTAATGCCTCTCCTCACATTCTCATGATCAAAATTTGTTTCGTTGAATTTTAAAATTTACCTTGCGTTAAATTGGTTGTTATATTGATTGTTATAATAATTATTATAGCTTATAAAATTATTACATTAAATGAAATAATGAAATTCTAATCTTAAATTAATTTCTTTTACATAAAAATATTCTAAATATAATTATAATTTCATCATAATAATCATTATTATTAATAATTAAAAATTTACAAATATTAAATTAAAATTAAATAATAAATAAAATCAAAATAAAATTTAATTAATAATCAGAACACAAACTATTAAAATTTCTAAAATTAAATATCGTCAAAATCTAACATTAATTATATAAATTAGAAATTAAATATAAAATAATAAATAATAAAATAATAACTACCCTACCTCATCTCATATGAGCATTCCAACACTAAATAAATATGAATGATTCCAACTCTAAATAAAGGTGGGTATAAGTATATGTCATACATCAAAACAACTCACAACAACACTAAATAAATATCAATGATTCCAACTCTAAATAAAGGTGGGTATAAGTATATGTCATACATCAAAACAACTCACAACATATTATACCCCTCGAAAATGTACCTCCCCTGGTCATTAAAAACTTAATGTTCTATGATTCACGCTTTGACATTGGTTTTATAAAGGTTTGATTCATACCTACCCATGACCTATCGGGCCTTTCGTGAAGGTTGATCCTCGGTCTATTTCACACCCAATGCCATTCCAATTGTATGATTAAAAACTTTTGACTCTGGTTTTGTTTTGCATTAATTGGTTCGAAACGTATTAGCAAAATTTTCTTTTATGTGATTTTTACTAAACGGACTCTTCTTAATGTAATATGGATCACAAAAGCCCAAATTCAAAAATCAGTACAGTGTTGGGCTCAACTTGCCCAAATATCCTTTCTCTTCACACAACGCTAACAAATATATTAAATATATTTAAAGATTTCAAATTAAAATCAATACACATTAAGGTTGAAATCATATATAAATATGATTTATTTATATAATATATATATTATACAATATATATATATATATATATATTAAAATTATAATATATATAACATTACCAAACTTACATTAATATATTATGAGATATTTACTCTATGAACATTGTTAAGTTTATAAAAAATTATTTGAATTATGGATAAAAGTAGAAAAAGTTTGATTATAATAAAATTAAAAATATTTATATATAGATTTTGAATTTTATTAATAAATTTTATTTAAAAGAGGGTGAAGAAATTAGTAGGAATTTAGTATGAGAGGAGTATGAATTTATGGCAAGAATTTTTTAGAAATGCAAGTGTTCAACATTTAAAAAGATAAATTTATTAAATTTAATATTTTGGATTTTATCTTGTGTTTTTGGAAAATAAGTTCACATTAAATGCATAATTTATTACCTAATGTTTTATATGGTGGGAAACTTTTACTAGGTCTCACCTAAGATAAAAATTGAATTTCATTTAATATACGTAAGTGAGATAATATTATGAGGAGAACATTATGAAAGGTGAGTTATATTTTAATTTTATTTATTATAATGTTTTATATTAGAGAATTAATTTATATCTTTTCTTTTAATGCACAAATATTATTCAAAAGATTTTTAAGATGGAGGATTTGAGCGGGGATTTATTTAGATGATGGAATTTGTATTTCATTTAGTTACAGTAATAATTATTAATGTAATTTTACTTGGAAATCCTGAGAACTAAAAATGAAATGAACTTCCAGACATTTAAAAGAAGATAAAAAAGATTGTTCTAGAGAATTTTTTGGGCATATTGAAGGATGGTGGTGCGTTAGAGATGAAGACTTATTATTTTTAAGACCATGATGTACTTGCTACAATGGTGTTGTTCATTATGACCATGAGGATTTTTATTTAATAATATCTATTTCTTTCTTTTCTTTTTGTGTATTATTTTTATGTGAGGTTTTATTTATTGGTTAATTGTTTCATAATGGTGACTTTACTTGATTATGCATTGTTCTTGAACACATTAATGATTTAAATACTTGAATGATTATTATTTAAAGTTTTTTAAATTATATTTGAATTGATTTGTTGCAGAACAAAAATCTATCAATACATGTTATTTAGGGTTTTGTTTGTACATATATTTAAATACCATAAAACCAGTCCTCTTATTTATTTTCTATCGTTAGTTTAATTTTCATTTTCCATTTCTTTTTTGCACTGGTAAAATGTGGTGATTAACAATGCTTTGACATGATCATATTGTTTAATCATCCACACAATTAAATTGGTTTAGTTTTTCCTCAAATATTTAATATTTAGAAAAAATAAATTAAATTAAATAATTTAATTGTTTTGTTGCAGGATGAATAATAATAGTATTTGATGCCATATTATTTCAACTACAATATTTTTATTAAATGTATTTAAACCAATTTTTAATTAACTTTTGTCTTTACATTTTATTTTTAATTTTAATTTTTACTAACCTTTATGTTTTCTAAGAAATATGATATAATAATTTAAACTCATTTAGTCATAATGACATTTTATTTTTAATATTTTTCACATGTTTTATGCTTACCACCTCTATTTCCTAAAACACATTAATTTATTTAAAACACGTTTTATTCAATAATCTAGCCCTGTTATTTGTTTAATTAGAAAACCTATTTAATTTACATTATTTTACAATGACTATTCAATTTTGATTATCACCAGGGACTACCCCTTGTGGTGAAGGGGAGACAAACCCTTATAACATAGAGTGGTAGTATCTAGGATCCTCAGTGGTGTGGTGTCAAGTTGTTCTCAGTTATTGAGACAATTTGAGCATAAACATCTTTTGGCGTCACTGTTGGGGAAAGAATTTTTAAAGTTTCGTTTTCCTAGTAACTAGATTAATCGGTTAAGTCTATGACCTGCTGGTGAACAAGATCACTATTGCAAACACCTTAAAGTTTTTTCAAGTATATATTTATTTATTTTTATTGTGTACTTGGTGACTCCTTGGTTTCCTAATGGATTTTTCTATGGATTCTATTTCTAAACACTTTGCTCCACTTGATTTTTGTAATATACTAGGTTTTTCTAATCAAATGCGTGACATAGAAAGATGGGATGCTTACTTACCTCATTTTCATGAAGAAGGAGATGATGATCCTATTTAACACCTCATGGAGTTCCATGACTGCATTCCAATGATTGGTGTTCAGTATGAGGATGTATTGATGTAGATTTTCATGATGTCCTTAGAGGGTCACACACAAAAATGGCATAGGAAACTTCCTCCTAGTAGTATTTCATCTTCAAAGGATTTCCATGCCATTTCTTATAAACATTATGCAACTATGTATCCTTTCAATTCACTCATTAAAAATTATTGTTGTTTAAATGGACATTTTGATGATTCTCATTTAGAGTTTCAAGAAAGTGAATCTTGTGTTAATGATGAAATTAGATGTCAAAAAAATGAATCTAATGATGATAATGAAATATGTTTGCCATATAAATATTTAATTGAAAAAAGAATTACATCTTGTTCTGATCACAAAGATAACCTTAAGGAAGTTAGCAAATTAATCATTGATCTCGACTTTGGTTCTTTTTCATTTAATTTTGCTGATCATTATGTTGATGAAGTTTGTGAAGAAGGGAATGTTGAAGAAGAAATTATGTCTATCACAACATCAACATCATCCATTTGTGATTGTGCAGATCAAACATTAATTCTCGAACAACTTTCTCAAACAAACGTATAGGTATGTGACATTATTTTTAATGATTGTAATATCAGTCCATATAATGTTTATGTTGATTTTTCTAAACCACTTGTATAAGATGTGTATGACGATGAGAAATTAACCTTTTATAATGATTTTGAAATAGGAGATGCTTCAAATGCTGGTTTTTGTTTACAGTCATAACTTGATTATGAATCCTTTCATACTGAGACACATGAGGGTATAATTCATATAACACCTCTCCATCTTCCTCACATTAACTATGTTTATGATAAAGGCATTATACAACAAACAGATTATGCATCCGACCTTAAGGCTTTTAATGTATTATAATTTGTGGTCATTATTTTATTTTCAAATTTAATGTTGACTAATCCTATGACCACTAAAGATATTAATGAGGGAGAGAGATTCAAAAACGAATCGTATGAACAGGTCACTGACACTGCAAGGTCTCATTCATCATAAACCCATGCTGAGCTACACTATTGTTTTGAACAATGGATGCGCGCATATTTTGAACAAATCGCTTCAACTTATAAGTCAAACATATTTCGCGAAAGCTTGGTAAATGAATACTTCCCTTGATTTTTCCAGCAGTTGAGCACATTATTGTTCTTTATAAGTCTGAAGCCCAGGAAAAGTAACCATGCATCTGGTAATATTTTAACCTGGTTGCATTGGCTTTATGATTTCTTTGAGAAAAAATTATATTAAAACACATTGTATATAAATCATGTACATAAATAAACCTTTTATGCTTCCTAGGTTTAGAATGAATAAAGACAAAGTTTTTTTGCATCTTAAAGAGTCTTTATGCGATGATAGTAGAATGAAATACACATATATGAGTCCTTAGTATAAACCATATTAACGAGATTTTTAAATACATATTTAAAGACTTGGTTTGTAAATCATATTTGAGGGGTAACAATATTTAAAGGGCTCAAATCTTAATTTCTTTAAGGTCAACTTCATGTTCAATATTCCTCACCACATCCCTCTTTCATACTACTTACAAATAAACACTAAGAGATCACATTAAGTCATAAGGGCTAGACCTAT
The DNA here is from genome assembly GCA_000404065.3 of Pinus taeda. Classification (NCBI taxonomy): domain Eukaryota; kingdom Viridiplantae; phylum Streptophyta; class Pinopsida; order Pinales; family Pinaceae; genus Pinus; species Pinus taeda. Next base: position 211,622 of record APFE030119646.1, on the reverse strand, counting down.
AACCATAAGATTGAGCTTTCATAAAATTCAATTGAAATTTTGGTAGAACTAGTTATATTACAACCATGCATGAGATATTCCCTTATCACTATACTACCCTAGGGATAGGAACCTATGTTTTCTTGCGTGGGGTTTGCTGGTAGCTCCGTTGGGGTACTAAACAAGATCATTGGAAAAATAGCAAGACTAGTGGTACTAGATTAAAATCTAATGTGTAATCCTCCCACTCCTTTTGTTGAGGTAACTTCTGATGGGGCATGTTGGCATCTGTACGAGGGCTATGAACGTTCGATTGAAGTGGAGCAAGGTTAGTGGTGTTGGACTAAGTCTAGTGTATAATCCTCTTATCCTGTGAATGTTATATTTGCTAAATAAATTGAAATAAGGGCCTATAACATGAAGAGAAAACAAGAATCCATAAAGTTCCTTGTTTCACGATAGTGGATGACTTTGTCGGGACTATGAATGCTCATTGGAAGCGATGCGATATCTGATTTTGGAAACTCATGTTATAGACAAAAAAGGGAACCAAAATACCTGACTGCTAACCTCCTTAGTTTCAATAAAGTAGAAAATGGAAGTCACTCTTATGTATCTTAATTACCTCCATGGTTTATGTAATTTCTTAATCCTTAATTGTAAGTAGTTATGACTTGTTATGGTGTTTGGATGTTGTTATGAAGTGATACATTTATCATATTTGAGATCATGTGCCTTAAACATTATCACAACTGCCTCGATATACTTAGTATACAAACAAATGTCTTTTATGTATGTAAATAATCATTCAACTTGTTAATCTATACGTACTGGGGCCTCACATTTATTCCTATTTCGTTCTTGCTATCGATTGACTAAGCCTTTAAGATGAAAAGGATTAACCTTTTATTACTTTTTGTCTCTTTAGATTCCTTTTATTACTCCATGCACAATACAAAGGCTTCTGGTCTATGTTCTTGATCCTCCGCAGGGGAGCATCATCCCCAGTTAGAGCCAAATGTTGTTGCCAATTTGACCCCAATTATATTTGGCTCCTCCTACCAGTTTCCCCTTGTACCTCCCCTCATATTCTCATGATTGAAAATTGTTTCCTTGAATTTTCTTCTTTTCCCTCTGTTAAATTTAATCATTATAACTGATAAAAATTATTGCATTAAATAAAATAATGGAATTCTAATCCTAAATTATTTTTTGTTTGCATAAAAAGTACTCCAAATATAAATTATAATTTTCATTATTATTAAATAATTAAAAAAAAATTAAGCAATTCAAATTTACAAATATTAAATTAAAATTAAATAATAAATAATAAAAATTTAATTTAATTAATTAATAAATAATTTAAATAATCAAAATATAAATAATTAAAAAAATTAAAATTAAAAAATTAAATATCATTAAAATCTAAACATTAATTAAATAAATTAGAAATTAAATATAAAATAAAATAAAAAATAAAAAATAACTACCCTACTTCATTCATATGAATGTTCCAAGTTTAGATGAATGATTCCAACTCTAAACAAGGGAGGCTATATAGTAGCTAGTCCCTGCCTTGAGTGAGGAAACAGAAACAATAGGCATGCACATAGAGATTTCAGTTCAGAACTTCTAATACTCGAGATTTCAGATTGCAGCTTAGTAGACAAGCCATTGCAGAAACATCCAGCCTTGCTTGTCCATATTTATTGGCTGGCTCAATACATCCACTGTTAATAAGCCCTCTTAAGACAATATATAGTCAAAGCATTGTTGCCAATGGTTTGAGAAAGTATACAGTCTAATAAAGCTTGTTGTTAGAAACAGTTGCCAATTTAGTTGAGCTAGCTTCAGGGCTGGATGGAACTGTAACGCCTTTCATTTGATCATGGTCTAATGCACCAAGGACTGGGTCTCCATACGTCGATGGTGAATTAATTGGATCTGGAATGGGCATGAGTAGAGACAACATCTTAGCCACTTCGAGTACCGGAGCCAGTTTGCTTACAAGTGCCTGAAGTTAACTCGGTAAATGGTTAAGTTAACTTGGTAAACGGTTAAGTTCGGCCTCGAGCTTGAATTTGGTGAATAACCTGCTTCTTGTAAGTTTGACTGTGCACTCTCCATATATAGAATTTCTATCCCACTGTCGTCTACCTACCCAAAGCAAAATCCAACCAAGCCAGCAAGTCAAAAAGGCCACTATGAATAGATTCTGAAACCGAATTTCACATAATCTTGATAACAAATCATTCATGAATTAAATCTAAATCTAAAAAAATAAGCCAAGGCTATAGATTGAGGGTGAGAAAAGACAATTAAAGTCTTGTAAACAACGCAAGCAGTCAGATAATTTGAAGCGTCTAAGTAATTAGAGCTGTAGAATAAGTCCCCTAGGCATCAGAATTAATGTAAAATCTTAGAACAAAGAAAGTGTACAAAGAAGGAAGGCCAAGAAAGACTAAAGAAATAAACTAAAATCGAATGATATTGCAAAAAAAACCGAAATACATAAGCTAAATACCAAGACAAATCAACAATCTTCTAATCTAATGATAAATCTATTTTAAATTTTGGAATATTTTGTTCATTAGTCATATAATTTACTTGACCCTGTTCATCACTATCTCAAACCATACCACATTTATGGAAGCTCAAATGCCATTATCTTAAACAAAAGTCTCTAACAATTAACGTGGAAAAATTACAAGTCGACTATGACGAAGCACCCGAAATTCAATAAGCTAGATATGTTTAGTTCATAAAAGTCAATACAATTTATTAAATTTCCGAGAACATGACATTGATTGACACATTTTTTTCCTTGCGATCGAGACAGGACACTCTGAAGCATCGGAACACCCTGACTAAATCATAAATTGGGACCGTGACTTTTGGTGGAACAACATTGCATTGAAACTGGAAGATCAAATGGAAAACATCGATAAGAAAATAGCTCTAGATAAAAGGTAGGCATAACACATCGGTCCTAAACACATTGGAGAATGGTTTAATTTTATCATCTCAACCTTGTAAACTAATATTATATATATTTAATGAAATAAAGTCGTGTACAATAACCTTTCTTTCTAAGCTAGAACAAATCTTTCCTTGTTTGTTGTTGACCTAATTAAATAAGATAAACATTAATATTATATTAAATAAAATATATTATAAAATAGAGAGGGGACAATGTACAATGAAGTTTGGACGTTACATATTTACATTTTTTTTATTTTATTTGTCAAAATGATGGATAGTGATGAATTATAAATGTGTTCAGGTTCCCATGCATTCGAGAATGCGTAATAATAAACGCCTAGAAAGCCCTTATCGAGAAAGGTGATAATGGATATCAATGAATTATGTGTTCGGGTTCCCATGCATTCAAGTTTTATGTAATGGAGTTGTCTATAATGTGATTTTTTGGAGATTCCGATGATGGAAGAAATGAGGTTAAATCTTGATTTTTAGCAGTTAAAATGGTTTTTTAACTGCATATTTGGATTCAGTGCCCTGAAAAACCCCTGGGAGCCATTGATTGTGCAGAAACTAGCTATCAAACATGGGATTCCAATGAATTGCTGCCGGATTTTGACCGGAAAAATCCGCCGGAAAAGCTTTTAAAAAGTCGCGTTATAGACTACTGCTTATGTAATGATAAACGTCTGCACTTTTCCACGATAAACGTCTGCACTTTTCCACTTTTATCAGTGCTCCTGGTGTCTTAGCTTGGTGTTTGGATTGATATCGGTGCATTTCGCTAATTGGTGCCTCGGATCAGTGCCGTTGTTTTTAGTGGATACAAATCTCAAGCACTAAGAAGGAACAAGTTAGAAGCATTAAGAAGCCCGCTCCGCTGCCTCTAGATAGAGGCTACACATGCTTCCCAGAGGCAGCATAGGGACGTCCTGTCATGCCGTATCGAATATGGGTTGTCTTTCGTGGTTGGATTGTCACCCTGGTGTGTAAGATCATCCAGAAGCATCGACACTCACCACGAAAGACAACCCACGAAAGGAGGCGTCACGTGGATCTTGCAGGCGTTTATGTGTACATCTATCTTTCTGAAATACATCATAGCTTGCTTAACGTGTTCGAAAGCTTCCTTAACGTTTTTCCACAAGGATGGAAGGACAGATGGATTTATTTCTTAGTCCAGACAGAAGGATTTCACGAAAAGAAGGGTTTGTGAATGTAGAAGGAGAACTTCTAGGGTGGAGGAAAAAGCCTCAGCAGCTCCCCTTGGTTCAATCACAGATTTATTGCTTAGTCCAAACAGAGGGATTTCACGGAAGGAAGGGTTTGTGATGATAGAAGAAGAACCACCGGGGTGGAGGAAAAAGCCTTAGCAACTCCCCCTGGTGCAATTGCATCTCATAACATTTTCCAAATTGACCAGAACAACTGGCATGGCACAGACTGAGTTGCTACTTCCTGCGTTCAAAACCGTAGGCAGTATCACCCCAGGAAGGCGGGTGAAAGGCATAGGCATGCAGTGCCATTGATACAATAATAGGCATATGTACATGTACCATCAGATGGGATAGGCATATGTTGTGAAAGATGCAATCGAGGCCAGTGAATGCATCAGGATCGGGTATACATGCTAGTTGAAGGTGCAAGGTTTTATCTCACCTCTCAGTTTGTCTTTGAGGCGTAGTTTTTCCATTAAATGTAGTAGATTCATAGATTCATAACTACCAGGAGCAAGGGTGACGGGAGCCAGAGGTGGGCGGCGATGGAGCATATAGTAGCTTGAGTAATGGGAGATGGGCCTTCAATCTTGATTTACAGCCTTTCAGTACACCTAAGTTGATGCAGTCCTTAAGTTGTAGCCTGATGCAGCCCTGAAGTTCAGTAAGTATTGATAACAAAAAAAAAAAAATGTGTAAATTTAATTTACTGTTCTGAAATTATAATTGATAATTCTGCAAACTCATAAATGAAAAATTTTCATAATTCTGCAGGGAAAACACTAATAAATGAAAACTAATGAAAATTGATCATTTTACAGGAAAAGAAAAGTGGTTGATTAGAGAATCAGGGCAGAGGGCAGAGTAGAGTGCATGAACAGGCATGGCAAGAACAGGAAAGTAGATAAGAAGGCCCTCTAGAGACTCAGGGCAGAGTAGAGTGCATGAATAGGCATGAAAATAACAAGAAAGCAGATAAGAAGGTAAGATAAAGGGAGCATGAAAGCGGATAAGAAGGTAGGAGAAAGGGAGCGGGTAGCAGTAGGGAACCAAATCAGATTTATCAAAGCTCAAATTATAGATTCAGAGCGTAACTCGACTGGCCAACACTTGCATCATTTCTAGATGCAGAGCTCCTTCAAAAGCCAGTTGATCCTGCGCCGGTTGACAACATAAAAGTTATTCTACATAACAACAAGCTGCATGAAGGAGGAATAGTCGCTGCACGCTCACCGATGTCACCACGGCAGTTTTGCCAACATTTTAGGGACCAATAAATCCCATGCTATCGAGCCATTAATGAACGACGGGTGTATAGGCCCACCGTTCAATTTTGCTAAGGCCGAAATCGAACGGTGGGCATATACACCCGCCGTTCATTAATGGCCCGATAGCATGGGAAATATGGCTCGCCCAACATTTCATGCAGTTTGGCTACTCGTTTTTTCATGCAGGGATTGATATGAGATATTAGTGGACATTATCCAAAACATTAAATGTCTAAGAATTAATGTTAGCATTAAGCTAACATTGTGCTTGTCGCAATCATCTCATTGTGATGAGAAACAAATAAATAATTATAATGTAATGTTTTTGCCTCCATGCTTTGGGAAGAGGTCAAATAAGACGGTAAATGACTATATACCTGAAAAAATTGAACATATCAAATTAATCGACACTAATAAACAATTAAACTAATAATAACCACTTTATTTCTAATTACTATAGTCCCATGCCATTGCCAGATAAATATAAGTATATTTCATACATCACGAAATATTATACCGCCTGAAAAATTACCTCCCCTTGGCATTAAAATCGCAATGTTCTATGTTCCACGCTTTGCCATTTTTTTTTATGAAGGTTTGATTCATACCTACACATGAGCTATTGGGTCTTTCACGAAAGCTAAGCCTATTTCATACCCGAAGTCATTCCAACCATATGATTAAAAACCTTTCGACGGTTAAAATGGTGTCGAGCTTAGCTTGCCCATGTATCCTCTCTCTTCACAAACCTGATGAGGATATTAAATATATTTAAAGATTTTGAATAAAGTTCAATACACATATTTATTTTGAAATTCATATATATATATATTTATGAATTTTTAATATATATATATATATATATAATAAAATTTAATTATATATAAATATTATTAAAACTAAAATTATAATATATTATAATATATTTAAATTAGTTTATATATTATATGTATTATTGAGATTTCATACCAAATTACATTGTTTAAGTTGTTTAGAAACATATTTGAAATCTAGGTCAAAAGAGAAGTTTGGAAATTATAATTAAAATTTAAGATATTTATATATAAATTTTAGATTACATTCATTTAAAATTTTTATTTCTAATGGCTAGGTTAAGAAATTGTGTAGGTAATAATTTAACATGGGGAGAATTGAGATTTCATAACAGATTTTGTAGAAATGTAAGTATTTAAAAGGGACAATCACATTACATTTATTAAATTTAATATTTTAGATTTTTTTTTTTTGGAAAATATGTTCATGTTAAATACATAATTTATTACCTAATGTTTTATATAATGGGAAAATTTTACTGGGTATCACCTATGGTAAAAATTGAATTTATTTAATACATATGAGATAATATTATGAGGAGAATATTATCAAGGGTGATTTATATTTTAGTTTCATTTGTTATAATGTTTTATATTAGAGAATTAATTTATATCTTTTCTTTTAATACAAGAATATTATTTAAATGATTTTTAACATGGAGGGTTTAAGTGGAGATTTATTTAGATGACGGAATTTGTATTTCATTTAGTTACAATAATAATTATTAATGTAATTTTACTTGGACGTTCTGATAACTAAAAATGAAATGAAATTCTAGACATTTAAAGGAAGATGTCAAAAATTGTTCCATAGACTCTTTTCGACAGATTGAAGGATGACGGTGCATTGGTGATGATGACTTATTTTTTTAAGATCATCATGTACTTGTTATAGCAGTGTTGTTCATTGACTCTGAGGATTTTTATTTAACAATATCTATTTCTTTCTTTTCTTTTTGTGCGTTCTTTTTATGTGAGGTTTTATTTATTGGTTCATTGTTCTAAAATGGTAGCTTAACTTGATTATGCATTATTCTTGAACACATTAAATTATTTAAATAATTGAATACTTGTTCTTTAAAGTTTTTTAAATTATATTCGAGTTTATTTGTTGTAGAACAAAACTCTAACAATACATGTTATTTAGGGTTGTATTTGCACATAAATATAAATACCATAAAATCAATCTTCCTAGTTTATTTTTCATTGTAAATTTTTTTTTTTTTCATTTTTCATCTTTTTATTGCATTGGTAATATGTGGTGGTTAACAATGCTTTGACATGATCAAATTGTTTAATCATCCACACATTAAAATTGGTTTATTTTTTCCTCCACTATTTACTATTTAGATTTTTTTTTGTTGTAAGTTTGGGAAGGCTACATCTTCACGATGTCCAACTTCTCACCCTGATTGGGTGGGGGCGGGGGGGATAGCACAAGATTTGAGCCCAAGACTTCCAGTTAATTGAGACTTCATTTCCATGGTCATTGCCAATTGAGTTACCCTAAGCAGACTATCATTTAGAAAAATTAAATCAAATAATTTAATTATTTTGTTGCAAGATGAATAATAATAACACTTGATGCCATATTGTTTCAACTACAATATTTCTATTAAATGCATTTAAACCAGTTTTTACTAACTTCTGTCTTTTCATTTTATTTTTAATTTTAATTTTTACTAATATTTATGTTTTGTGAGAAATATGAGATACTAATTTAAACTTCACTTAGTCGTAATGACATTTTATTTTTAATAATTTTTCACATGTTATATGCTTACCACCTCTATTTCCTAAAAAGCATTATTTTATTTAAAACACTCTTTCTTTAATAATATGGCATATTTGTTTGTTTAATTAGAAAACCTATTTAATTTACATTATTTTACAGTTATTATTCAATTTTAATTATCACCATGGATTACCCCTTGTTGTGAAAGGGAGACCAACCCTTGTCACCTAGAGCGAGAGGATCTAGGATCCTCAGTGATGTGGTCTCAGACTGTCCTCAACTATCGATACAATTTGAGCACCAACATGAAGGTTCAGATTCATGAAAAAATTATAGGATTTGAGCAAAGCTTTCAAGATTTACCAAGTGAGCATCTCGATCCTTTTAGCAAGAGTGAGGGGCACTCTTGCAATTTAAAGGAAGGGATAGGTGAGATGAGCGATCCACATCCTCAACTTCCTGAGCAGGAACTTCTCGCAACACCCATTGTGAAATAAGGAATTGAAATTTATGATTTGAGTAGTGTTGTAAGACCTAGACCAGGTTCAAGGTCTCGCCGTCATACCAGTCTCTTTCAATTAGTACCTTCGACTTTGGGAATTCCTGAAGGATTCTGGTATATTTTTAACCAAATGGCAGGGAAGGTATTAGGCAAGAAACTTCGACCATAGAATACATTATCATCAATCCAAAAACTAATGCACACGTGAAGGTTATCCCACTTCAAAATAATCCAAATTTTCATGGGGTAACCTCTGAAGACACAAACACATTCTTATTTGAATTCGATGTTATATGTCAGCGATATGATTAGAAACTAAAGTTTTTTCCTTCCACTCTAAAAGGAGTAGCACTACACTGGTTCATGGGATTTGGGGTTGGTATTATTAACTCATGGGACCAGATGAAACAAGACTTCCTTACTAGATATCAAGATTATTGTCGATTTAGAGACTTAAAGGAAGAAATATTTAAATGACATTTAAGGAAGGTGAGACCTTAGAGGAATATATCGAGAGGTTCCAATATAACTTGCAAAGATCGCCATATACAAGTCTACCTAAAGAAGTGTTTATAATTTCCTTAATTAGAGGAATGAAGGATGAATGGATAGGAACATTTAACCTAATGTATCAGGGTCATATTTACAAAGAAGGGTATGATGATATAATTGTGAAATTCTGTATCAAGTGTTCACATGGGAGTACATGGAGTAAGCTTGGAATTCGTGATCTGCTTAGTAGAACCAATATAACTACAGGCAAAGGAGTCACATGTGTAGAAATTAGTAATCTATTGGAAAATTTTAAAACTGATATATTAAGTACATTGACTACAAAATTAGATGTCCTATAGGTAAAGAAGAAGCAGGACGAAGTAGAATAGGTTTTAGTAATATTTTTACCTCATTGTCAATGAAAACATGGTCATAAGGAATTCCTAATAGATATAGTTGAAATATGTGCTATTTGTACAAAAGATCAGTTGACTGATCATTTTCCTTCTCTTCCTGGGTTGAAGGTTGTATTTAATGAAGTTGAGGAAGAGCCAAAACCTGCATTTTTTGTGGCACGTCGACGATAGTGGAAAAACCACCCTACAGGTATGGTTCAAGACCCTTCCATGTTCTTTTCTAGATAATATAGTCAACAGTAGTTTCCTGGACTAACTTGACACAATAAGAAACATTCCAATGCTTCTTGGAAACCTTAGCCATATCCCCCATCACCTTGGTCAAATCATCCGTTCCTTGAACCTTATTGGTTGAACCAACAATATTCTCCACCCCAATGGTAGAATTCACAAAGTAATTCATATCCTTTTCAATGGTTAAGCTAGCCCACTCAAGCGCCAATGTTGTCCCAAAACTAGCAGCACCCCTTTGGAACTATTAATCAATCAACGAGAACATTGCCTCAATCACAACCATCACTACAACCATTACAACCACCACTTCAATTACCCCCAAATTCTCCACCTTAATTATGCCCTCAGCTACCTACGTAGAAAAATCCAAATCCAAACAATAGACTTGTGTAGCTTCTAAAAATTCTTGATACTTCTAATTGTCATCCCCATCCTCACAATGTAATGAATTCTGCTTTAGTTTCGGGTAGAACATTTTTCTAGAGGACCTCCCAAGGAACCAAGAGCAATCAGAAGATGAATAATATACTAAAGAGAAATATCAGTCAGAAAAATTCCCTTCTACTGTGATTATCACTAAGACATAATCACCTAGTAAAGTGACTAAGAATCAAGTATCCAGTAAAATTACAAATGTTTCTATTCTGTTTCCAAAAATATTGGCCATAGTAAGACCATCCACATATCCTGAATTTGATCTCATAGGGGAACTACAAAACTTGTCTATTAACATTCCTCTTCTCCAAGCTATCATGGATATACCTATTTATATTAAAACCATCAAATATCTATGTGTCAAGAAACTTGGAAGAAAACCAAAAGACCCTCCTACAGTCCATGTCCTTTGAAAAATTTCTGATATTATTTTAGGAAAGTAGATACCCATCAAATATGATGATCTTGGAAACCTCGTGGTCACCATTCATATTTAGGGACTTAGCTTTCCAAATACTTTGGTGGACTTAGGAGCTCCTATAAATATCATATCACTTGAAACATGTGCCCTCCTTAGAATAACCACATTAAGACTAACCCCAACCATGCTGGAGTTAGTCGACATATCTGTGGTAAATCCAGAAGGAACTCTAGATGATATTATCATCTATATGGATTCTTGGGAGTATCCAGTAGAAATTTTGGTTCTTTCCCTAGAAATAAGATGGAAGGAGTCCCTCTCATATTGTGTAGATCATGGATTGCCATTACAGATGTGAATATTGGGTGCCAGACTGGAATCATGACTATTTCCAAAGTACCTGCCATCAAGAACCTTATTCTATACCCACTTTCTAAACCCAAAATTTCATTTGATAATCTTAGGTGGCTTACTCTTGTGTTTGAAGAATGCATACTATGTTCTCCCCTTACCATTGATAAAGCCCTTATTTTCAATAGACAGATCAAGGATTACACAATTAATGGTTTCATTAGCCAACCTTCCACCATAAGACATCCACCATGTTAGATGTTCAAAGTCATGCCTGATAAGAAGCCCAAGGTGATCTAATGGAGGAGTTAAATCATGATCAAATACCACAAATGCAGTCCATAACACCATTCCTATTGAGATTGAACTAGGAAAAATGTTGAATATTAATGCTAGTCTTGATGACCTACAACATGAGAAATTGATCCAAATCCTTTAAAAATACAAAAATCATTTTCTTGGGATTATGTAGACATGAAAGGCATTGATCCACAACTATGTACACATCACATTTACATTGAAAAATATGCTTGAGTTATTTGTCAACCAGAAAGGAGATTGAGTCCACATCTTAGGGATATAGTGAAGCAAGAACTCCAAAAAATACTTGATGTCAACTTTGTATACCCTATATCTGACAACCAATGGGTTTCAACATTGGTGGTAGTCCCTAAAAATAATGGGAAATGAAGGATTTACGTATTACAAAGAACTAAATAAGGCCACATAGAAATATCATTTTCCTCTATTGTTTGTAGATCAAGTCCTTGATACTCTCACTGGGAAGAAATACTTTTCCCTCCTAGATGGATTCAGTGGATAAAATCAAATTTAGACTTATCTTGAGGATCAATAAAAAAATACATTAACCTATCCATGGGGAACGTTTTCATATATAGTTTTACCATTTGGGCCATGTAATGCACCAGCCACCTTTTAGAGGGAAATTATGAGTATATTTTATGATTTAATGAATGATGGACTAATATTTATATGGATGATTTATCCCTTATGGTAACGAATTTGATGAAGCTTTGGATAATTTGGAAAAGTTCATGGTACGATGTATAGCTGCAAGAATATGACTCAGTAATGAGAAATTCGATATGCTAATGACAGAGAGTGTAGTCTTGGGACACTTTATTTTTGTTGTGGGTATTCAAGTAGATCCGGCTAAAATTGAGGTAATCCTTAAACTCCATGTTCCTTGTACACCAACATAGGTACGTATATTCCTCAGGGTTATGCTAGATATTATTGTCATTTCATAACACATATTTCAATAATTGTAGCATCGTTTTATGCATTAACTGGACATGTTGTATTTGAATGGACTGATAAGTGTGATATTTCTTTTGTAGAGTTGAAGAAGTTGGACTCAATAACACTTGTGCTAAGAGGACGAGACTAGAGTCTGCCATTCCATATATATTTAGACACATCTGTCATGATGTTAGGGGTAGTTTTGGGACAACAAGAGGATAAGAAACCTTATGCAATTTATTATATCAACAAAAACCTAACACTTGAAAAATTAAACTACACTATGATTGAAAAATAATTTTTGGTTACTATATATGCTATAAATAAATTGTCATTACATAACAAGCTATCCAATTTTCTTGTATATTGATCATTTTTCTATTTGATATTTAGTTAATAAAGTTGTTACCAATGGCATAATAACTCACTGGTTACTATTGTTACATGAATTCAACATCGCTATAAAGGACCAGCTAGGAAAGGAGAACCATGTTGCATATTTCCTGTTAAGAATTTCATCTGCAACTGATTCTTCACTAGTGGAAGATCGATTTCTGGATGAAAATTTGTTTTCTGTCACTGTCAAAACACTATGGTACGTTGACATTGCAAACTATCTGGTAGATGGAAAACTACCATCACATCTATCACCCGGAGAAATTAAGCACATTATTTAGTGAAATGCTCAATTCTCATGGATAAATGACTATCTCTTCCATACAGGGGAAAATATCCATGTATGCAAATGCAAAAGAAAGGATGAGATTTATGATATCCTCAGGGGCTACCACGATGAACCCTATGGAGGTCATTTTTTTGAACATGGGACTGAGCATAAAGTATTGCAGATGGGCTTTTCTTGGTCTACGATATTCAAAGATGCCAATAAATATGTTCATAATTGTGATAAATTTCAAAGGATATATCAAGCCATTCAAAGTGACGAAATGCCTCTCTAGCCATAGCTTATATTAGAACCATTCTAGAGATTGGAAATGGACTTTGTAGGTCCCATTAGTCTTCCTTCAAACCAAAAATCATACATTCTAGTATGTATAGACTATGTAACAAAATGGGTGGAGGAAGTAGCAATCTCGATAGCCATAGAAGAGTTAGTCATCACCTTTCTATTTAAATTGTTTATCTGATATGGCTTGCCTCGAGAACTTGTAACTGACGAAGGATCAGAGTTTATGGCCCATAAAATCTCTACCACTTTGTAAAAGTATCATATCAAGTATAGAATCACTTCCCCTTACCATCCACAAGAAATGGTCTAGTGGAAATCATAAATAAAGTCTTGAAAGGGATCCTAACTAAGAGTATATCCACAAATTACTGAGACTGGGTCTCTAAAATCTCTAAAGCCTTATGGGCTTATCAAATGACCTAGAACAATACCACTAGATTTTCACCTTATTAGCTTGTATTTGGTAAGGAGCCTATTGTCCTAATTTAATTTGAGGTTATGACTCTTAGAACTTCTCAAGAAGTTGGTAGGGACCTTTTAGAAGCATAGAAATATCACCTGCAACAGCTCAACAAAATGGATGAAATGTGCATTGCCACTCTCCAATGTGCAACTATAGGTCAACAAAAATGAGTTAAGTGGCATGATGGTTTCATTAAAAAGAAGATATTTTAGAAGGGGGACTAGGCACTGTTATACGATTCCATATTCTAAGACTTTCCAGGTAAGCTTCAAACAAGGTGGTTAGGTCCTTACAAAGACAATGAAGTTTATGATAATGGGATAGTATGCATTGCTATGATTGATGATTCTAGCATTTATTTCCTTGTTAATGGTCATAAACTTCATTTCTACCACCAACCACTTACAAGAGATTCCTTTCTTCATGAAATCAATAATGATGCAAACCTGCAGGTTGTAGCCGAGTGGGGGAATATCCCCACAACCACGATCAAGTGAACTTTCTTTGAAAACCCCTTATTTCCATGTACATATTGTAAATAGTCTTTATTTTCTTATGTTGTGTATATTTTCTTTATTTTGGGAAAACATCTTGAATATTTTCTTATAAAAATGCTGTTGCTACGATGATTACTACAATTTGTGTATCTAAGTCGTAATGTTGTTTCTTTAGTTATTGTTTTCTTAGTCACAACATCATTATCACAGTTGTTGTTTGTTACCATAGTTGCACCATAATTATCATAGTTGTTTCCTTAGTCACAACACCATTATCACAATTATTGTTTCCTTAGTTACATCATCATTATCACATTTGTTGTTTCCTTAGTCATAGCACCATTATCACAATTGTAGTTTCCTTACTCACAACACCATTATCATATTTTTGTTTCCTTAATCACAACATAATTATCACAATTGTTTTCTCCTTAGTCATAGCACCATTATCACAGTGGTTGTTTCCTTAGTCACAACACCATTATCATAGTTTTTTTTTCTCCTTATTCACAACATCTTTATCACAGTTATTGTTTCCTTAGTCACAACATCATTATCACAATTTTTGTTTCCTTAGCCACAAATATCCTTTCCTTAGACATGATTATTGTTTCCTTAGATGCGGTTAATGTTGATGATATATATATATATATATATATATATATATATATATATATATATATATATATAATATATATATTATTTATTTATTTATTTTTCCGACATCTTTGTTTATTTTGGGAGAAGGGACACTTTAAGCCATTTTTCAATATGATGGTTGGATAATTGGTTTGCTTAATGTTTATCACATAAGAATTTACTTTTAAAAGGATAATTTCTTTTAAAGATGATTTTACTATTTTTGAATCTCCTAGAATGCTTAAGTTCCTCATTGAATAAGAAATTCATAAAGTACTCATTATACATTCCTTCTATCACCACTTAAGGAGCCATCTGCCACTGTAATTTGTAAAACTATTTTATGATTCTTTTGAAGAAATTATTTTTGGGAACAAGATGATCCAAATTTATGAAGGAATGGAATGAAATACATATATGAACAAAAATAAAAAGATATAATGAAAATAGAACTTTAACTCATTAATAACAAAGTATTGCAAACTATTACATGTAGAATGGAAATAAATTAGCTTAGGCGATGGTAGCTTATCTTTGAGAAGAGATGTGGAAGATACATGCCTTATGAACTATGTTACAATGAGTCTTAGAGGCATATTTATCATTAAGAATAACGAGAAACCATAAACATCTAAAAACCTAACCCTAGGAGATGAAGCACCAAAAGCTTGTTGGCCGCATTGGGGTTAGTTGGAACGTGAACTTCTCAGGGTCGTAACTTTCACATATAATTTCCATTTAGCTATCATAATACCTTGTTTTGAAGATCTCCAAGAGGAGGATGAAAGAAGACTAAGAAGCTAGTCTTGCACCTCTATAGTCTCTCTATTTTCCCTAAAAAGTCATTGGGGCCCTCAAAATGGCTTTAGAAGTTTAGGACCTAAAAATCTGCCAAAAATATTAAGTTGTGCTACGGTTAAGGAAATTGAAAGAAACAACGGTGGGGGTTTAAGTGGAATAGGTGGGTTGACACCAATATACACCTGGATCACTCATCCCCCCTTAGGAAGTAATGGTCCCTATTGCGTTGAGTTCCTCCATGAGATGGGGAAATTCTGGTGAACTTGGTCCCTTGTGAGCCACTTGCCTTGGTGTAGGAGTTGGCCAGATTTGACAATCCGATACAGTTGGATCTTCTATTGGCAAGTGGTATTAATATATGTGTCCATAATCCGATCAGTTGTGTTATGTTCCATGCATTATGGGTTGAGCTCTATTAATGTTAGTTGTTATGCAATGTCTAATGTTGTTAAAGAGAGAGGCCATACAGGTTGCCATAATTTAATTTTTTTTTTGGAAAAAACCTGTGAGCAGTTTTGAAACCAACGTTTCGGACTAGCTTAGTGAGTCCATCATCAGGGCAATGAGATTGTACTTTGAGAAGAGAGAGTACAAGAAGTTTATTAATAGTTAATTAAAAACTTTTTATTGTTTCTTTTAATTGTCGCTTGATTATTTATTAATTTAATTTTATATAAGTGTTTATTTTATTTTATTTTAATTTAATTTAATTTATTAATTGGTTATTTATTATTATTATTATTTATATATAATATATATATATATAATTAATTAATTTTTATGTCTATATATATAAATATAAATCTTATGTTATATATTTAAGTTCTTAGTTTATACTAAATGTTTTTACTAGAATGTATTTAATATTAAAGTAAGAGTGATATTTAATTATTTATTATTATTAATAAATAACTTTATTTATTATTGTTATATGTAGGCTGTATTTATTTATTTATTAATTGAATAATTTGTATTTTTATATATTATATTATTGATTAATTTATTTAATTAATTAATTAATTATTATTATTTGTAGGTTGTATTTATTTATTTATTAATTGAATAATTTTTATTTATTTATTATTATTATTTCTATTATTATATATTATTATTATTAATTAATTAATTAATTAATTTACTTTCATTTTTTATGAAAGCTTGTGAGTCTGTATTTATTGCTTTTTTATTTTGTTTAATAAGGGTTTCCAGGTGTTACTTAATTTAAGGTCGTCGTCTCTATTCATGTTGTTGGATGAATTTTCGATTTGGATTGCCTCTTTCACCCTTCTTTTTAAATAATGGTCTTCCTTGTGAATTAACTTAGCTTGTTCCATGCAAATATAATGTGAGGGGGAACAAGCATGCTCTGCCAGACCTGATTTTTCCAACCTATTCCTTGAAATATCATTAATGTGTTCTTTTAAGCTTATGCCAAAGGATCTCCCTGTTTCACCTATGTATATTTTGCCACATGAGCAAGGAACCGAATGTACTCCTTTGTGATTTTTTGGGTCTATTAGGTCTTTGGCAGAATTTAGCATGTTTCTGATGGTGTTAGGGGGTGTGAAGGCAACTATGATGTTATAATTGGTCAAAATTCTAGCAATTTTGTCTGTGGTTCCTTTTATATAGGGTAGGGAGATTCTAGGGTTTTCACCAATTTTTCTTTTTTGGGTATTGGTTTTGGATTTATTGATTATTTTTTGGATAATGTTTTTTTGATAGCCATTGTTTATAAAGACCTTGTAGAGATGGTCAAGTTCTTCTTCTAAGTGTTCAGGGTCAGAGATTATAGAAGCTCTGGTAACTAGGGTTTTGATGACACCGACTTTTTATTTCGGATGGTGGTGGGAATTTGAGTGAAGATATTTGTCAGTGTGAGTTTGATTCCTGAAGACTTGGTGGCTTAGTTTGCCATTTTTCTTGGTCAGGAGGACATCTAGGAAGGGGAGTTGGTTGTCTTTCTCGATTTCAATAGTGAATTTAATGTGTTCAGAGAGGTTGTTTATGTGTGATAAGAATTCATTAAACTTTTCTAAACCATGGCACCATTTAGTGAAAATGTCATCCACAAATCTTTTCCATTCATCAGGGGTGAAGGGGAAAGATTTGAGAGCCATTTGTTCAAAAAGTTCCATGTATAAACTGGCAATTAATTAAAAGAACACATTAATTATATTTCAAGGAATAGGTCGGAAAAATCAGGTCTGGCAGAGCATGCTTGTTCCTCCTCACATTATATTTGCATGGAACAAGCTAAGTTAATTCACAAGGAAGACCATTATTTAAAAAAAAGGGTGAAAGAGGCAATCGAAATCGAAAATTCATCCAACAACATGAATAGAGACGATGACCTAAAATTAAGTAACACCTGGAAATCCTTATTAAACAAAATAAAAAAGCAATAAACACAGACTCACAAGCTTTCATAAAAAATAAAAATAAATAAATTAATTAATGAAAAAATTAATTAATTAATTAATTAATAATAATAATATATAAAATAGAAATAATAATATAATAAATAAAAATTATTCAAAATAAATAAATAAATACAAACTACAATAATAATTATAAAAAAATAAATGATAAATTAATAAATAAATTAAATAAATAAATAAATAAAATAAATGAAGAATAAATAAATAAATAATAAAATAAAATAATAAATAAATTAATATAATAAAAATATATAAATAAAAAAAAAAATAATAAAAAAAAAATATTCAACTAATAAATAAATAATACAATCTACATATACAATAAAAAAAAGTTAATTTATTAATAAATAAAATAAATAAATAATATCACTCTACTTTAATATTAAATACATTCTAAGTAAAACATTTGTATAAACTAAGAACTTAAAATATATAAAAACATTTATATATAAAATATATATATATATATATATATATATATAAAATAAAATAATTAATAATAATAAATAATAATATAATAAAACAAATAAAATAAAACCAATAAATAAATTAAATTAAATTAAAAAAAAATTAAATATGAAATAAATAAATAAACACTTATATAAAATTAATTAATAAATAATCAAGCCGACAATTAAAAGAAATAATAGAAAGTTTTCAATTAATTATTAATAAACTTCTCGCACTCTCTCTTCTCAAAGTACAATCTCATTGCCCTAATGATGGACTCACTAAGCTAGTCCGAAACGTTGGTTTCAAAACTGTTCACAGGTTTTTTCCAAAAAAAAATTAAATTATGGCAACCTGTATGGGCTCTCTCTTTAACAACATTAGACATTGCATAGCAACTAACATTAATAGAGCTCAACCCATAATGCATGGAACATAACACAACTGATCGGATTATGGACACATATATTAATACCACTTGCCAATAGAAGATCCAACTGTATCGGGTTGTCAAATCTGGCCAATCCCTGCACCAAGTCAAGTGGCTCACAAGGGACCAAGTTCACCAGAATTTCCCCATCTCATGGAGGAACTCAACACAATAGGGACCATTACTTCCTCAGGGGGGATGAGTGATCCAAGTGTATATTGGTGTCAACCCACCTATTCCACTTAAACCCCCACTGTTGTTTCTTTCAATTTCCTTAATTGTAGCACAACTTAATATTTTTGGCAGATTTTTAGGTCCTAAACTTCCAAAGCCATTTTGAGGGCCCAAATGACTTTTTTAGGGAAAATAGAGAAACTAGAGAGGTACATGACTAGCTTCTTAGTCTTCTTTCATCCTCTTCTTAGAGATCTTCAAAACAAGGTATTATGATAGCCAAATGGAAATTATATGTGAAAGTTATGACCCTGAGAAGTTCACGTTCCAACTAACCCCAATGCGGTCAACAAGCTTTTGGCGCTTCATCTCCTAGGGTTAGGTTTTTAGATGTTTATGGTTTCTCGTTATTTCTTAATGATAAATATGCCTCTAAGCCTCATTGTAACATAGTTCAGAAGGCATGTATCTTCCACATCTCTTCTCAAAGATAAGCTACCATCGCCTAAGCTAGTTTATTTCCATTTTGCATGTAATAGTTTGCAGTACTTTATTATTAATGAGTTAAAGTTCTATTTTCATTATATCTTTTTATTTCTGTTCATATATGTATTTCATTCCATTCCTTCATAAATTTGGATCATCTTGTTCCCAAAAATAATTTCTTCAAAAGAATCATAAAATAGTTTTACAAATTACAGTGGCAGATGGCTCCTTAAGTGGTGATAGAAGGAATGTATAATGAGTACTTTATGAATTTCTTATTCAATGAGGAACTTAAGATCAAAATAACACATTAATGATATTTCAAGGAATAGGTCGGAAAAATTAGGTCTCGCAGAGCATGCTTGTTCCTCCTCATATTATATTTGCATGGAACAAAAGTTAATTCACAAAGAAGACCATTATTTAAAAAGAAGGGTGAAAGAGGCAATCGAAATCGAAAATTCATCCAACAACATGAATAGAGACGACGACCTTAAATTAAGTAACACCTAGAAACCCTTATTAAACAAAATAAAAAAGCAATAAATATAAACTCACAAGCTTTCATAAAAAATGAAAATAAATAAATAAATTAATCAATTAATTAATTAATAATAATAATATATAATAATAGAAATAATAATAAATAATAAATAAATATTATTCCATTAATAAATAATAAATACAACGTACAAATAATAATAATAAATAAATAAATGAATGATATAAATAAATAAAAATTTATAAATAAATTAAATAAATTAAATTAATAATTAATGAATAAATTAATCAATAATAATAATAATATATAATAATAAAAATAATAATAATAGATAAATAGAAATTATTCATTAATAAATAAATAAATACAACCTACATATAACAATAATAAATAAAGTTATTTTATTAATAAATAATGAAATAATTGAATATCACTCTTACTTTAATATTAAATACATTCTAGCAAAAAAACATAGCAAAAAACATTAGTATAAAACTAAAGAACTTTAAAATATATAACATAACATTAATATATATAATATGACATAAAAATTAATAATAAATATAATAAATATTATATATATATATATATATATATAATATAATATAAAAATATAAATAAAATATAAAAAAAAATAATAAAATAAAAAAATAATAATATAATAATAATAATAATAAATAATAGCAAATAAATAAACCAATTAATAAATTGAATTAAATTAAATAAATAAATATGAAATAAATAAATAAACACTTATATAAAATTAAATTATAATAATCAAGCTGACAATTAAAAGAAACAATAAAAAGTTTTCAATTAACTATTAATAAACTTCTCGCACTCTCTCTTCTCAAAGTACAATCTCATTGCCCTGATGATAGGCTCACTAAGCTAGTCCGAAATGTTGGTTTCAAAACTGTTCACAGGTTTTTTCCAAAAAAAAATTTAAATGTCTAATGTGTCGAGCAATGGTGGAAAGTATGGCCAAAGGCAGTCCACATTGAACATTGGGTGTAGGCCAAGGAATGGGGGAATGTTGAGATAAAAAGAGTTTTCACCCACAACTTTGGTGATGGTGTAAGGTCCGTATCAGAGCATCCTTTCTACAAATGCAACCAAATTTTTTCACCTACCTGAAACATATGTGGCACCCAATGTTGATCATATTTTTAATTGTACTTGGTAGTGGACTTATCTAAGATGTTGTGAACTTACTGGCAGATGTGTTGGATGTATTCAACAAACTTGGTTGCTTTATCAACCTCAGACTATACATTTGTGGATTTTGTTTGTGTATTCACACGAGGAATGACAACATCAATCAGACACAATGGTTGAAACCTTAGACCCACTTGAAAGGGAAATATTAGACCCACTTGAAAGGGACTGCTACCAATTGAGCTATGGAGAGTTATGTTATAGCTATGTTGCACATAGGGAAGGCCCTCATCCCAGGTTTGAGGATGCTTGGAGTTGTACATGTGGAGTTTGTGCACTATCATCCTGTTGACAACCTTTGTCTAGCCATCTATCTAGGGATGTAATGCAATCAACTTGGTGAGCTTCATGTCCAATAATGTCCAAAGGCTTGACTAGAATGTTCTTCAGAACCTTCTCTCCCGATCTAATATAATGGTCTCATGGATCAAAAAATGTACTCGTTCAAAGAAGAGTTTGGCAGTGTCCTCTATTGTGATACTCTTCTTACAAGCCGCCAATATCACCATCTTAGAAGATATGTCCACGACCACAAATACACAGTCATTACCATGCTTGGTAGAGGGGAGGCTAGTAGATAGTCCATGGAGACAGATTCCCAAGGTTTGCTGGAAATTGGCAAAGGAGTGTATAGGCCTTTCTTCTTGATTGTTGGCTTTGCAATGACACACGTAGTGTAGGATCTGATATATTTTCCAAAAATATTGTCAGATTTTTGGCCATTAAAAATACTACTATATTATGACCAAATTTTTCTCCACACCAAAGTGTCATGCGACTTGATTGTAGTGCGCCTCCCAAATAAGCATGGCACACTCACTTGAAGGAACACAAAGGTGGCACAGGTAGCATAATAATGCATCTTAGAGGTATAAATCTGGAAATTTATTGCAATCCACTAGCATCTGGTATGTGGTGGTGAAATATGGATCATTTTTGTATAGTTGTGGCCATTCATAGGTCTCATGGCCACAAGAGTTGAGAACAATAGTCATTGCTGCAACTGGGAGTTGACTGCGGAAATCTACAACATGATTGGTATTTCCCTTTTTGTATTTAATGTTCAAGTGGAATTGTTGTATATATGTTGACCAATTTTGATGGTGATTGTTCTGGAACTTCCATTATGTCTGTATAAACTGAAGAGTTCAGTGATTCGTGTGGATGTCTGTCCCCTTCCCCATAATGTAATGCTTCCATTGTCGGCAAGCCTGCATGATAGAAGACATCTCTTTATCATAGGTGGGGTACCTCCAAATTGTATCGAAAAGTGTCTCACTATGATAGGCCACTGGATGCCCATGATGGGTGAGGACTGCACCAACAACATAGTGAGAGGTGTATTTATAAATTTCAGAGGGTTATTTTAAGTTTGGCAATGTGAGTATAGGTGCAGAGAAGCAAAGATGCTTCAACTCAACAAACAACTTATGTTGGGATTTGGACTAGGAAAAATTTTCTTTCACTTTACCCTTGGTAATTTGACTCAAAGGCCAAGTGATATGGAAGAATCCAAACACGAACCTCCAATAAAAATTGGCAAGGCCAAAAAAGCTGTGAAGCTCTATTAGAGTGGTTGGGGTTGGCCAATCTTGAATGACTTGGATCTTAGTCGGATCCACATGCACGCCTTAATAATAGATGATGTAACCTAGATATTAGACATGGCTCATGCCAAAGGTTCATTTCTTCAAGTTGGCACACAATTTGTGATTCTACAAGGTTTGAAGGACATACCAAATGTGTTGCAAGTGCTCTTCTTAACTCTTTTAGAAGATGAGGATGTCATCCAGATAAACAACCATGAATGAGTTAGTGAAGAGCTACAAGATGCCATCCATCAGCCTCATAAAAGTAGTGGGGGCATTTGTAAACTTGAGAGGCATGACCAATGATTCAAAAAAACCTTCCTTAGATTTGAAGGCAATATTTCATACATTTGTGGGCTCTATTAGAACCTGGTGATAGCCAAACATCAAATTGATCTTGCTGAAATACTTTGCCCCCTTGGGCTGGTCCAGATCATCAATCTATGGGATTGGATACTTATTCCTTACTGTGGTCTTGTTTAGTGTTTGATAATAAATGTAGAGCCTCTAGGTCCCATCCTTCTTTTGAACAAGTACAATCGGGCTCCCACAAGGTGAGGAACTTGGTAAAATGTTCCCTTTTTGTAGCAACTCTCGTATCTGTCACTTGATCTCTTCATTTTCCAAAATGAAGAAGTGGTATATTGGCCCATTGGGTAGAGGTGCTCTGGGAGTCATATCGATCAAATGCTTCACATGATAGTGCAAGGGTACCCCTGTGGGTGAGGAGAATATGTCCCTGTATTCTTCCATGACCTTATCCACTTGCTTATGTTATGTGGTGGAACCTTTCATGGGTGCCATAGATGTGGTCATGATCTTCCCCTTACTTTGACAATGAATCAAAAATAAAACAAATTTAATAGTATGGGAGATGATCTTACTACATTTCTTAGAAGAGATCAAAGAGATGGTGGTAGGTAGGGCTACCTCAAGTATTCTATATAACTTGCTACCCAAAGTAATAATAATAGTGTGAGGCCTCGACTCATACACAACATGACGCTTCCAAAAGTATGGTTGTTCGAATAATACATCACCTAGTACCTCATTTTTGAAGGGATTGATGTTGTAGGGAAGGCAACACTACTGGGTGATGCAGGGATCTCATCCTTGGTGAAGTCATCTGATGGCGTATAACTGCAGGTGTGGTGTGGTTGGTAGGTCGAACCACTTCATGACCTATACTAAAATGAGGTTCTTTTGGCACCTATTATTGACAATGAATTGCAATGGATAACCCTTCACTCACATATGCGAGTTGATGAGATGCTCCCCTTCCTATGGATCTTTGGGCTCAATCTTTTGGATGTTGGTGGTGGCAATGGTGTCGTTGGGATCCACATCAATAATATTCTTCCCTTTTTCATTCTACTTATTGGATTTTTATTTAGAGTCAGAACATACATCTGACTTGGAAGCTTTTAGCTCGGCCACCAATGACTACTTGACTTGACAATCACTTGTGTTGTGAGTGGGGCTCTTATGGAACTCACACCACTTTAATGTGTCTTTTGTCTTCGTGGTGATTTTATATACTTGCAGATTTAGTGAGTTGTCTTGGATCACCCCTTGTTGGCTTAGGGGGTCCTTACCCAGGTTTAGAGTTAGTTTCACCAACCAACAAATCCCTACACTATTGGCCCTTTCGGCAACAACCCGCGTAGCGCAGGCTGCAGTCTCACCCGAATTAGTATGGGGGGATGCAAGAACCAAGTTTTTGAATCCAGAGACTACTGTGATGTATTTTAGCTCTTCATATCTGTCTTTGTGTAGATCGATAAAATCTTAGGGCACGCTATTGAAACTCTGTTTAAAAAGCCTTTAGACTTTCAGGAAGGTCTACGATCAGTCTTTGCGGACCTTTAATAGTCAATTTATCCACTTAAACACATAAGAGAACAACCCTAAGTTAGTGTTCACACAGATATACTTAGGTTATTGTTAAACGTTAGAGAATGCATCAGAGTCTTCGTGAAATTACATAAACATGCATTGCGTACATTATTAACCCTTATTCAATATAATCACACAACATTCAAGCAAAAACACATTATTTATCGACAACATATAACATTAAAAAAGATAAATGGAAATACACAAGAATTCTTTGGAAACTGTCTTTATTGATCTTCAATTCAGGATTACAAACTCAAAACTACCCTGCACACTGAACTGCAAGGGTCCACGTATTCTGCTATGGACTCTACCTAAGCCTTTGCACACTCAGTTGCAGAGCCTTTCTTCTCCTATCTGACCCACTTCTCTTTGTTATCACTTCTCAGCCCTCATGAATTCCTATCAAAACATGCCTTAGACTCTCTATGAAACACCTATTTATATTTTCTTTCATATAATTCCATGGTCTGCGGACCATGGGTGAATCTCAAAACTGACTCATAATTTACATAAAACAAGGGGCTAAACCCCTTTGACTCCTATTCAACTATGCACTTTGCATCCACAAATCATGGAGACTTTACATTATTTACAAAAAATGTACCAAAACTTGGGTTATCTTAACCCCAAAATTGACCCAGGGAATCCCATGTCGATAGGCCCCCAACACAAAGAAGGTGACTCACCCTTGAATCACTTTGCTAGTGCTGCGATCTTACTGTGAAGACCCCTCAGCTCCACCTAGATTACTGCAAATTCGATAGCGCTCTGTGTTGTTGCCTTCTTGACTTCCTCAACCAGTTTTTTTTGTAGCTGGTCCTTCTACAACCGACCTCATCATCTGTTGTTTCTGCTGCAATCTTTAAGCTTATCTTGAATAGTAGTCGTTACTTGATAAGCTTCCTCCAACCATGGCTGCAACCTAGCCTTCAACAAGGCCTCCTTTTTCTGCGCTTCTTCTACCCGTGCTAGGGGCTCCTTTCCCTCCTATAATTTGGCTAGGCATTGTGCTAGTGCTATGGAGCATGCGGTTGCCCTAACTTCATCATATTTCTGTTGCAGCTCCCTGACCTCTATGTTTAGTGTCTTTAGGTTTGGATCCTGCTGCAGATTAGTCACTATCTCCATAGCTTTTTTGAACAATGTTGTACAGTCAATGGCTGTGGCATCCAAGGTACCCATTCCTTCCGTTATCATGATGACACGCTGCTCTTGGACCTCAGGAGGAGTCATGGGCTGTAACTTTAATTTTAGCTCTATAATCTTCATATTGAGCTCAAACTGGACTCAACCAACCTCCGCTTTAGCTTCGCGCACACTAGCAGCTAGTTTTTTGATCTTGGATTCTAGTTGTGCATCCTCTAAGATATGAAGCTCAGGCATCATCTTGCATGCCTCTACTACTTTTGACACCAAACTGGAACTACGCATCTAAGGTGCTTCCTTTTCCTTCAAATCCTCCATCTTTTTAGTGAACATCTTCTCGTTGTTCACTTTGTACTCACTGATAAGGTTGAAGGCGCGCTGCTCCCTAGTTCTCAATTCATCTGCCACCCCTATATGTAGTGCATGGAGGGTCTTGTTTGAGAGCATCGTGATATTCATCCTGATGTTCTTGATTGTACTAAGGATAATATGATCATTGAAAGTCTCTGCGCGAAGAGACCCATTTGGAAATGCCATAGTTCTAAGGTCTAGGGTCCTTACTAACTCGGCTTCTTGGCTTGTCCCGGAAAACAGGCTCGCTTGCTCCATGCTCGCTTGTGTGGTGCCCACTTGTATTGTGCTTGTTTGGATCTGTAGCTCGCGCAGATCCTTTTGGATGCTCCCTAGTGTTTGCATATATTTCTGCTCAAACTGCTGTAGCACTTTAGTTGTGGTATCCCTGATTTTATCCTCGATCTCATCGAGATCTCCTTCTGTTAAGACCATGGGATCATCTTGTGACTCATCCGATTTCTTCTTCTTCCTTGTTCCTTCCTACTGCTCCTTGCCATGTTTCTTCAAAATGAATGGGGTGCTGTGGCCCTCATCTCCTCCGCCGCCTTGCCATAAAAGCTCCTCCTCCTCTGTCTCCGGTGAAGGTGACTTGTCACATTTTTGTGACTCGCACTGCTCCTATTCCACCTACTCCTTGGGAATGTGTTCTTGCTCCACACGAGCATTTTCAAAAACTTCCTTCTTTTTCTGTGCTACGAGATTACACACAACCTGCTTGGCTACCTCCTTTCTTTTCTGCATGGCAGAACTCTCCGCACCCGTGCTTGGTCCCGCAGCTATGTCTAATGGGGCATGCCACTTTGTAGACCATTTTTCTACCACCTCTTGTACATCTATTTCTATCACCAAATATGGCAAGTTGTGCCATTTCTACTCTGGATCCTTCTGCGCTTGAATGTACACTTTGTGGAAGTCGGCCTTGAATGTTGTGTAGGGTGACAACTACATGAATAAGGTTAGGGACAACCTCGGATGCTGATTGATGGCCATGTGGAGACTCATTTCCATAAGGACCCAAAATATCTTTATTTCTGTGATTCATGTGGGATCCTTTGTGGCCCATAAGGAAGCGAATTGGGCTGCCTCTAGCAATCCTTCCTCAAGCAAAGGAATTTGGCTGTCCTCCGAAAATTCCCATGCAACAAGCACAATCGACAACAAAAACCAAGCGTAGTGGAATGACTTTGTTTCATCTTAGGCGTCTTGGTAGTTCAGTAGGAACTCCTGGAAGAGGTATCTTGACCAATTAAATTGTACGCTCTTTGCGCACTGTGCAGCCAGGGAAACTACAAGCGTCAGAACTTAATCTGCATGACATTTCCTCATCATCTCCCCTCCCAAGATCTGGGTGGTTAATTGAACTGTTGGGTCTGTTATAGATAGAATTGAATAGTCTCACAACTTCTTCATGAGGCCATAATCTGTCTTCATTCTTTCTACGAGGTCCTTTTCCCCCGTCTTTCCACCAAACAGCTTGGTCAGGCTCACACCCTTATAAGGTAGGTGTGCGATTCTATGAATAAGCATATCTGTGATGGGTATAGGCCGTCCTAGCCATAGACACCCATCGTGCACCAATGTGAGCAGTTGGCGCACACAGATTGTGTTAATAGGGGTGCGGTGATAATGGGGTGCCCACAACAGATTGAGTAACCCCGAGTGCTCCACACTGTGGACCCATTCCTCTGTCTCTAATGTTGTCACACCTGATTCTGCATAATAAACCCTTCACATATACTTATCTTTCACCAAGTGGGCAAACCTAACGTGATCTGGGAGGTCCCAATCCTCCATTTTCAACAGTGGGATCCTTGCGAGCTGTAGACCTTCAAATGGGACTTGCTCAGGTAGCAGGGGCATGGATACAGTGAACTTCTCAGAATCTGGGTCCTTTGTGACATTCATTTTTTCCTTCCGAGGAGGGAAATACTCAAGGAGCCTTATTATGGGCTCTGCTCCTTCAGCGTCTAAATCCTCTGTTCCCTGGGCTTCTTTTGCCTCCAGGTCCACTACCTTCTCTGGTTGTTTATCTTTCTTATGTTTCTGCATTTCGGTATGCTTCCTTAGGGAAGTGCAGACCAACAACGGCTTCTTCTACTTGTCATTCTTTGATTTGGCCAGTTGGTTTTCTCTGGTAGGGGTAGGCTTCAGCCTAGGTGATCACAATGTTGTAGGCACAGGAGCCGAAGCTTCCATACTTACAAATTTCGGGGCAGCTACCTCAGAGGCAACATCACCAGTACTCATAGTTTCAACAGGACTGGGTGCAAGCATTTTTTCTAGAATAAAATTTTGGTTTATCTCATACAACTTAGCAAACATGGGGATCGCAACTAAATCCTCCCAAGATAATCGGTTTATAAGCAACAAGCATCAAATTTCACTAACAATTATAAGAGTGCAAAGTGTTCTCTGTTGGACCGACATGCATAATTTATAGGGGTTTTTGAATTCAAATCCAACCATTCCCCCAATTTCTGATAATTAATGATGTTTTGGCGACAGATCTTCAAAGATTTTTTCCTTAAATCTCGCCATCCCTCTCCCCTTAACCATCTTCTAGCCGTTAAGTCATGAAAAATGACTCCAATGGTCACTTCCCTATTGTTCTGTGTGGTACCTTCCCTCATGGCGTAGCTCCCTCCACACAACGTCCTAGGTTTCATTTTTGTCATTTTTCATGCAGCCTACTCACTACATGGTCCTCTAAACTGGGTAGTGTAGTTTATAGTTCCGCACCCCCTTGCAATTTCCTAGAGCACTAAGACTATCCTGCTTCCATATAGTCATTATGTAGGATCTAGTGTATACAACTTCAACATGCTCTCATTCACTCTTCCTGGGTAGGGTTCCCCATTCAACTTCGCGAGCTGAACTGCACCTCAATTTGTAATTTCTTTGACAATATATGGCCCTAACTAATGCATAAGGAGTTTACCTGGAAATTTAGTGAATTTACTATCATATAACAGGACAAGATCATTTGCCTTGAACATGAAAATCTTGATGTGGTGATCATGCCATGCTTTTTCGCTTTCCTAATGTACTTGTTGATGGATATTCTTGCCA
This sequence comes from Pinus taeda, assembly GCA_000404065.3. Classification (NCBI taxonomy): domain Eukaryota; kingdom Viridiplantae; phylum Streptophyta; class Pinopsida; order Pinales; family Pinaceae; genus Pinus; species Pinus taeda. Next base: position 182,366 of record APFE030119646.1, on the reverse strand, counting down.
AAAATCTATCTTCTTCGAGCTCCATTAGCTACGCGAGCCATTCCTCCAAGGCCTCACGATCTACCATCTCTGTTAGCATTGTTATCCACAAACTAGGTACAATGTACTCCATCGGCATTACATTTGTATAAGATGGGTTCTAATGAAATATTACGAAGATATGTGCCCATATACTAATATGGACGACGATTGACCTATTAGCTTCTTACAAGTAGTCCTGTAAGCCCATAGTACTACAAGTACGCACACATCCTAGTCATTTCGTTGCGTGTTGCGGATCTTCGTTAGTGCGTTTTCCAAAATCTTATTGAAGGCTTCAATAGTCCCATTGGCCCGTGGGTGATATGGTGTACTCTTTTGATGGTATACCTGGAATTCTTCAGTCAACGTGTTGATCGTTTCATTCAGAAAGTGTGTACCTCTGTCACTCATCAACACTTTCGGGCAAGCAAATATGGTTAAAAAATATTCAAACAAAAACTTTGTTGTCATTTCCCCTGTACAATCCTTAACTGGTTGTGATTCCTCCCATTTCGTTAGATATTTTGTCGTAGTGATGATATAGTGCACACCTCTTTTCTTTCCTGGGAGCTTAATTGGCCCAACAAAATCAATTGCCCTTTTCTCAAATGGTTGCAAAGATACTTGAGGATGTAATGGAAATTCATCCCTTCGTGATGGTCTATCAGTTCTTTGACATGCATCACACACCTTACAATACGCCTTGGAATCCTTGTGTAATGTTGGCCACAATAGACCTGATCACAAAATCTTGTGCGCAGTTTCTGTTCTGGCATAATGACCTCCAGTAGCTCCCCCATGAGCTTCAACGAGAATGTTATCCCTCCCAAAATCCTTCGCATATCTTCGTAATATTTCATGAGCGCCTATTTTATACAAATGTCCCGCAATAACTGAAAAATCTGCCACGTGCACTACTAGTTCCTTCTTTTGCTAATTTGTATACCCTTCCAGTGCCATCCTCGTAGTCAAGAAGTGAATAATATCTGCAAAATGATTATCTGCTATGTGCACAACAAAGAGATTCACATTTGACAACCCTTCCTCCAGATTATTGGGTTGTTCACCTATTTCGATCCACAACAGATGGTCAAGTCCTGCATTTAACCTCCTTAGCTTCACAATTACTTCAAAATCATACTCCTGAAATAATAGCAACCATATGCAGATCTTCCCCCCCAACACAGGTTTATTAACTAGGTACTTCAAGGCAGAATGATCTGTGTACATTTCAAAATTCCCTCCTATTAGATAGTGCCTAAAGTTCTGTAGCGCGTACACCATGGCCAATCCTTCACGCTCAGTCGTTGAATAATTCTTCTTAGCCTTCGATAATTTCCTATTGGAAAAGGCTATAGGATGGTCCATTTCTTCTTCACCAGCATGAGTTAACACTGCACCCAACACAATGCAAGAGGCATCCACATGTACATGAAACTCCTTTTTCCAATCAAGGAATACCAAGATTGGTGTGGTGACCATCTTTTCTTTCAATACATTTAAGCTGCACTGACATTCTTCGTTCCAATAGAATGTTGCATCCTTCTTCAGCATTTTCTCCATGAGCGCAATAATTTGAGCATCGGATTTGAAATTTTTTCTATAATATCCCGTATGTCACAGTGTCACGGGCAGCTTCTTAACATTCCTCGGGGCCTGCAATTCACAATTACAGAAATCTTCATAGGGTCCACCATCAATCCTTGTTTGCACACCACGTGACCCAGCAAGATCCTAAAGGGAACACATAATATGCATTTCTCCAATTTTAGAGCGACTGGTACCTATGACACATATCCAACATCAAGTGCTGACTTGCTACATGGCACTTTACTAGTCCGAACAATGTCCATTCATCAAAATATACTTCTAGGAACATATGAATGAACTCCTTAAATGCTGCTATGACTACACAGGAAAATATCGTAGGCGCATTCTTAAGTCCAAACGACATCACAGTGTAATCAAAATAAAATAACCCCATTTTGTCGCAAAGGTTGTTTTTCTCCTATCCTCGGGTGTGATCTTAATTTGATGATACCCAAAAAACCCATCAGTGAAGGAATAGGCCTCCTGCCCTCCAACATTGTCTAATACTTTATCGGTAAACGACGTTGGGAATGGGTCATGGACACATGCATCATTAAGCTTCTGCAAATCTACACAAATCCTTATCTCAACCTTTTGTTTCTTTTCTTGAACCACCATCGGGCTCACCCAATCAAATTCTTCGATTGGTTCTATGATGCCTACCTCCAACATCTTATCCAACTCTAGGAGAACCTTTTCCTTGTATTTAGGATTAAGGCAATATGGCCTCTATTTAATAGGCTTCACATCCAACTTTAGAGTGATCCTCATAATGCCGAAATCGCCAATTATGCTCTTCAAATCCAAAAACTTGGTAGGGAAGAGATCCTGATATTCATAGAGTAACTCTGCAACTTTATCCACAGTAGCGTCATCCCAATAATCTCCAACCTTAACAAACTTTGGTTCTGCTTCACTACCAATGTTTACTAGCTTTGTCTTCAACGATGTGGTGATGTCTGATTTGTCTATTTGCGGGCCTTCGACTTTGCGATTACCTTCTACCTCCGGGATGTTAATGTTTCTTGGATCTTCATCCTCCTCTTCAGCAGTCATATTTTCCAGCGCATGGCGCACCTAGGTGCTCCAATCTGGTTAGACCCATTCCATAGGCTCTTGCGATGTTCTGAAGATAACTGCCTTAATTTCTTATAGAGCTTCATCAATTCTTGTGAAGCCATCTTCAAAGATGAAGGTCAATAAGAACACTTCCTTCAACACATCCCATTCGACATTACCACAAAGGAGCTCCATTTCTAGATACTAGTTCATGGAAATTGTATCCAAAGTATGCCAAAATATGCGTACCCACTCTGGCTACGGTTTTGTTCCCCATGCCTTAGTCCATTTCACTAGGTGATCACATGGATCATCCTTCCCTTTATATTTATCACTAAATTGAGTATTAGGACACCCAAACCGTAACTTCATCACCCTTCTATGATCAAGAGCTCAGGACCAAGTGTTGTAAAATGGTCAAAACTGAAAGTGCTCAGAACTAGCTCGAACCTAAACAACTGGATAGAGCTCGTCCTTGTGATTCTGGCGCCGCAAACGGTTTGAAAAACAATCGCCGTATGAGAAAGTTATGCCAAAAACAAAATCGCCCAATAACCCTTAATTTTTTAATATTTTTCCAAAAAAAAATATTAAAAAAAGAATATTATGTAGAATATTCTTTGGAATATTCTAGGTAATATTCAGTTTTGGGTAGCCAATCACAGGTTGCCACATGGCAGACCCAGAGGCCGCCACATGGCCCAAGGTGACATCAGCAAGGGTATGGCGTTTTGTTTAAAATGTTTGGTTGACTTGTGGTTTGAACCCACGACCTCCCGCATATTAACCAAACGTTTTACCGTCATACGACAGCGCTAGATGTTGAATGGTGAGCGGCAGAAACATCTCTTAAAGTTTAAATTTGGTTTGGGCGGAAACCAAAGCGAGCTAGCCCTTAAGGGCCAGCCCCCATGTAATATGACAACGCCATGCAACCACTACCCAAGGAACTAGCAGTCAGTTAGCGGCGGATTTGGTAGAGTGCCAAATTTGGGCGGTCCCGCCATAATTGGCGGACCTATCTGGACCTCCACTACAGTTAGCTGGAGTTTTCCAAGGGCAACTGGCAGTTGGGAGTAAATGGCCATAAATTGGGCTAGGAAAGTCTGTTTTGGACGAATTTGTTTTTTATTTTGGGTCTCTTCGACCTTCTGAAGCCATTGGCATAGGTTTCACAGCCATCTGAGGTCATTTGCAAGTGTTTTTAGCTTCGTGGAAGTTCCAGGAGCCACTAGGGCCAAAACGGTTTGGGAGCTGCATTGGGAATTGTGCAGCCATTGAATGTGGAACGAAGGTAATTCCTAAAGGTTTTCAACATTTTTAATCCATTTCTACAGCTCATTTTGCCTGTTGAGGCATTCTTCTCACTGTTTAGCTTCAGGGAAGTTTTCAGGGCCACCAGGGCCATTTCAGTGCTTGAGCTGTTTGGGGGCTGTGTTCATCCATTTTTGGTGATTCAAAAGCCTATGTCTGCTATTTTTGACCTTTTGAGTCTAATGGCAGAGGTTTTAGAACCAATTGAGGTTATATTCACGTCGAAATTCTCCATGCAAGTTTAAGGGGCCACTAGGGCCAATTGGGGAAAGTACTGTATCAGGTACAATTTCACTGTTTAGTGCTTGGGAAAGAGCATGTTTAGCTAATTCCTATCTTCTGATTCTATATTTACAGTCAGATATGTCTTTTGAGACACTTGTATTCTTGTATTAGCCTTTGTACCATTTTTAATAGAAGAGGACAAGCCTAGTTGGAGAGGCTTGGTCCAGCAGATGTAGCCCAGAAGGGGTGAACTGCTTTATCATTTTGATGTCTTTATTTGCTGAAGATGATATGCTAAACAAAATTGATATAATTGTTAAACAACAAATATACATAACTTGCATACACACCTAATCACCTATTCAGCTACATAAAGTTATTTGTCTTATTCCGCAAGACATCAAACTTCAAGTATGTGTATGTCAAAGACTTCTAAGTGTTTACTTTGTTATTTCTTTAGGCAGAGCCTGTAGAGGGCCAGGTAGCCTCTGGAATGCATCCTCTTTTTAGAGGTGACATGTCCGGTGAATGCCCCTACAGTCTATCTCTGTATAAGAAATAGGAAGTTTTCACCTTTTTAGAGGTCACTTGAAGTGTATAACTCACATTTGAAATTATGGAAAATGGATACCTTGCACCCTTAAACAAGTACATTCCATTTTCAGATCAGATGGTATCAGAGCTCGGGTTGAGCATTGGTTTGTGCAAAAGGTGTTAAAGCAGTATAAGAGATTGACTGTTTTATTTGTTGCAAATGGTTGCTTGAATAAGGAGGGGTTTTTTTGTTTGACATTTGGTTAAAGCTTGTCATTTGATTGAAAGCTTTGAGAACTCTTATTTGGAAGTTTCTTTTGTTTAATTGACCATTTACATAATGTCAACTTCTTCCACAAGTGAAGGTTCCTCCTTCACAAAATTCTTCAATGGTGACATGAAGAATGAGTTCACTAAGGTGAAGGACATGGTGCAGATTCTCATTGAGGATCAAAGAGAAAGTGTTAAGCTTCATGCACAATTGTTGGCTATGAAGGATGAGAAGGAAATAATTCTTCAAAGATTGCATGACATGGAGAAAAAACTCCTTCAAGATCAAGAAGCTTTGTCCAAGAAAATGCATGAGGATGAGGTAAATCATTCAAACTTGTCTTCAATTTCCTCAATTAAAAAGTGTGTTGGTTCTTTTGAGAAACATACCAGAGGCATAGGGTCCAAATTAATGTTTAAGATGGGCTATCAAGAAGGCAAAGGTTTGGGCAAGCATGCACAAGGCATGGTTGATCCTATTTCAGTTGTGGAGTGACCCAAGAATGTTGGTCTTGGATATGAATAGTTTAATGGTGAAGAATTCAAATCCTTGAATGCATGTGATGCAAATTTAAAAAGAACCTTTATCCCAAGTTCTCAAATGAATATATGCCAAAATTGTTTTAAGGATGATTGCCATTGTTTTAAGCCATCATTGTAGCAAGTAGAGGGTAAACATGTCGCTTATGGCGATCATGCAAATGTAAACAATTTTCAAGACAAGCACAGTGATGAAAGTATAAAAAGGAAAGTTGTCTCCTCTACTAGTTCATCATCTCTTGAAGACAGAAAGGATGGACATTCTATGCAGCAAAAGAGGAAGTTTTGTTGCGCATTTTGTGGTGGATTTAACCATGTTGCTTCAAGATGCTGGTTGAAAAAGAAAGCACACAGGAAGCAGAAGAGGCAAAGAAAACTTTCTCAGAAAGTGCTTGAAAGTTGCAAATTTTGTCAAAAGAAGGGACATCATGTTTCTCATTGTTGGACCTTGCATCCAACAAGTCATCCAAAGCACATGCAGCTTGAGGAAAAAAACATTGGCGCAAGTGGATCTATGGATTCCATTATCGATGTGGAAGATTCACATGAAGAACGGCTGCTGCAACAAAAATCGCCATTGAAGTGGCTTGGTAAGAAGTGGATGGACTTCTTGACACAGTAAGACATACTCCTTTTGTACATACAAACTTTGGATGTATGCATGTTTTTTTATGTTGTTGCAAAAATTTTGCCATGAAGGTAAAATATGAGTATGAGACTCACTCTATCGCAGTGAAAGTTATATTCATTTCAGCTTTGAAAGTACATGTACATGTACTCGAGGATATTGTACTTTTGATTGTACTTAAGAGAAAGTTGAAAGATAAACTGCATGCATGAGAATGATATGCATGAGCATAGGGATCATGATGATTTCCTTGTATTTTAAACATGTATGTGTGATTAACTTGCAGGGTTGATTACTTTGTTTTTAACCATGCATGTAATGTAATATTGACTTGGAAAAAGTTAATTTGATCTCCAAGATTGTAAAGAGGAGAAATGATGAAGTGTTTCATCTCTGTAAAAGCCTTCTCATTTGGGAGGTAGCTATTCTTCTGGAGCGGAAGTGCCATGGATGGGCATCGTGACAGTTGGCAAGACCACATGTTCAGAGGAATATTTCACCTCATATATCAGCAAGTTTCATTGCTGGTTCCTGCAATTTTAGATTTGTCTGGCGAAAGAACTTGGTCGGGATTTGACGAGTACTTAGCTTATGCAACGAAAAGTCGCCATGACGACAGTTGGCAAGGCAGGAAATTTTGGCATCCGTATGCTCTTTTGGTTGAATGGAAGAGGATATTTTTGTTCCTCAAGTGCTATACAGTTCAGTTCAGAGATTCAGTGAGCTTTTGGGGACCAAAAGCCTTCTCATTTGAGAGGTGTGATCAGGAGCTCAGGACCAAGTGTCGTAAAATGGTAAAAAAGGAAAGTGCTTAGAACTAGCTTGAATCTAAACAACTAGATAGAGCTCGTCCTCCTGATTCCGGCACCGTAAACGGTTCGAAAAATGGTCGCCGTATGAGAAAGTTATGCCAAAAACAAAATCGCCCAATAACCCTTAATTTTTTAATATTTTTCCAAAAAAAAATATTAAAAAAAGAATATTCTGTAGAATATTCTTTGGAATATTCTAGGGAATATTCCTTTTTGGGCAGCCAATCATAGGTTGCCACATGGCAAGCCTAGAGGCTGACACGTGGCCCAAGGTGATGTCAGCAAGGGTATGGCGTTTTGTTTAAAATTTTTGGTCGACTTGTGGTTTGAACCCACGACCTCCCGCATATTAACCAAACATTTTATAGTCATATGACAGCACTGGATGTTGAATGGTGAGCGGCAGAAACATCTCTTAAAGTTTAAATTTGGTTTGGGCGGAAACCAGAGTGGGCCAGCCTTTAAGGGCCAGTCCCCATGTAATATGACCACGCCATGCGATCACTACCCAGGGAACCGGCAGTCAGTTAGTGGCGGATTTGGCGGAGCGCCAAATTTGGGTGGTCCCACCATAATTGGCTGACCTATCTAGACCTCCACTACAGTTAGCTGGAGTTTTTCAAGGGAAACTGGCAGTTGGGAGTAAATGGCCATAACTTGGGCTAGGAAAGTCCGTTTTGGACGATTTTTATTTTTATTTTGGGTCTCTTCGACCTTATGAAGCCATTGCACAGGTTTCACAACCATCTGAGGTCGTTTGCAGGTGTTTAGCTTCATGGAAGTTCTAGGAGCCACCAGGGCCAAAACAGTTTGGGAGCTGCATTGGAAATTGTGCAGCCATTGAATGTGGAACGAAGGTCATTCCTGAAGGTTTTCAACATTATGAATCCATTTCTACAGCTCGTTTTGCCTGTTGAGGCATTCTTCTCACTGTTTAGCTTCAGGGAAGCTTTCAAGGCCACTAGGGCCATTTCAGTGCTTGAGCTGTTTAGGGGCTGTGTTCATCCATTTTTGGTGATTCAAAAGCCTATGTCCGCTATTTTCGACCTTCTAAGTCTAATGGCAGAGGTTTCAGAACCAATTGAGGTCATCTTCACCTCGAAATTCTCCATGCAAGTTTAAGGGGCCACTAGGGCCAATTGGGGAAAGTACTGTATCAGGTACAATTTCATTGTTTAGTGCTTGGGAAAGAGCATGTTTAGCTAATTCCTATCTTCTGATTCTGTATTTACAGTTAGATATGTCTTTTGAGACACTCGTATTCTTGTATTAGCATTTGTAGCATTTTTAATACAAGAGGACAAGCCTAGTTGGAGAGGCTTGGTCCAGCAGATGTAGCCCAGAAGGGGTGAACTGCTTTATCATTTTGATGTCTTTATTTGCTGAAGATGATATGCTAAACAAAACCGATATAAAGTGTTAAACAACAAATATACATAACTTGCATACACACCTAATCACCTATTCAGCTACAGAAAGTTAAAATTCAAGTATGTGTATGTCAAAGACTTCTAAGTGTTTACTTTGTTATTTCTTTAGGCAGAGCCTGTAGAGGGCCAGGTAGCCTCTGGAACTCATCCTCTTTTTAGAGGTGACATGTCCGATGAATGCCCCTACAGTCTATCTCTGTATAAGAAATAGGAAGTTTTCACCTTTTTAGAGGTCACTTGAAGTGTATAACCCACATTTGAAATTATGGAAAATGGATACCTTGCACCCTTAAACAAGTACATTCCATTTTCAGATCATTCTATAATCTTGCCATCCATCAAAACTATTTTTATGCATACCCCACCATCATGCAGGTGTAGCACACAGTGCCAAATCTAATGCTTGGAAACAGTGATCCTCAAGGACTTCACGCTAAAATTCATCCAAAAGCTTATCTATGTCAGTTAAACCATCATAATAGGGTTATTTCCTTACCTCCAACGAAACACAATGCAATGAATTCATCATCATATTGCATTGCAGTGTGGATACTTCATGTAAGTGATTATGCTAATGCTCCAACTCTTCGTCTGAATCTGATGTGCAGGATCTCTCCTAGTCCCATGCAATCCATCCATCTGTCGTCAAGTTGATCTAGTCTTGGTCTCGTGTTGTCATTTTGTATATTTGATCCAGTTCATCCTCACTTTCTTCATAACCGCAGACTAGTTCAATATAGTACACCCCTTTTGTAGGGTCCAACAGTACTACAACTCGAAGCGATTTTCTTTCAAATGACATTTTCCTCTTCTTCAGATTGATGACCCCATTCATATTAATGACCCAATCAATTCTCCAAAGCACGAGATATGGACTGATGCCATCGATGATCTCTATAACCTCAAAGTCAGCCATCGTGCTCGCACCTTCTATATCAACTGTTACTCCATATAATCATCCCATCAGGATGATTTTCTGCTACTTTGTCATTATAAGATGAATCAGAGACCACTGCGACATAGGTATCCCCATTCTTTCCCATGTTTTTTTTGGAAAAACATTTGCATTGGACCCCAGATCCAAAATGACCTGGTCCATATCATAATCACCTAGTTGCGTGATGAGTCTCATCTCACGCCCTCTTCTTTCCTTATGTTTACCAATCTTTCTGACCACTCGGTGTTCATCAAGGACCTTCTTTGCTGGAAAATTTGTTTATTAGTTCCTACAAACCCTCCACAACTTTTCTATCATGCATTAGTTTTATGCAGGTCTCCAAAAAAGCAGTGAGCACAGAGGGACCAACCTCTATAAGCACACTGGTTTCTTGCAACTTGTTCTGGCTTCTTGAGGTGGAGGCCTTAGTGAAGCTTTTCTTGGCTTCCATAAAAGTTTCCTTAGTGTGCTCTATATCTAAACCAACTTCCTTCTCTGGGGCCTTGTGGACCCATCCATCCTCTTCAGGTTGTTTTCCTTTATCATCATCTGTAAATTTTGTGTAGACTACTGAGGCTGCGCTTTCTTCTCTTGCATTTTATCCATCAACACTAGGAACTCTTCTATAGTATGGTCAAAGTGGCTACAATATTGACATGACGTGCATGTCTAATTCTGGCACTCTCGAGCATAGTGCCTTGGTGTTCCGCAGTTGTAACAGATAACCTGACTGCGACCTCTCCCATGTCCTCCTCCTCCGCGGCCCCTTCCTTGACCTTGATAACCTCCACACGCTCCTTTGATGCCCTGCTCCGGAGGCTGAGTTTCTGCTTGCATATAGTATGTGGGTGTTCTTTCCATCATCAGCTCATAGCTCCGAAAGTGGCACTCATCATGGCCCACATATTCGCAGAAGTTACAAAATAACTGCTGAGGTGTCTGGATGAAATTTCGAAGTAAATGAAAAAGTTATCAATCGCCTACTGTCCAGCAACTTGAAAAATATCACACCATAGTGCAGCCCCCACGCTTGGCCCTACTACGGCTTTTGGCTTCAGGGGAATTGGTCCCCCTCCTATAATATAATTTGAGTAAACGGGACAATGGTATTTATCATGCCTTTGTGTTGCACAAAAATTGTCACCTTTACATTTTGCAATTAGTGTGAGTCTATCACCACTCATACCTTCCTCCTTTGTAAGTCTTAAACCTCAGTTCTTCATATCAAGCCTTGAAAATAAGAGAAAGACCTTAAAAATCTCTAAAACTCTAGTTCCACACTTTCTCTTAGCATTACCTGTGGTCCTGCACCTATTGGTCATGTCCCCTGTGCACCTAATCGTTCTGTCTCTGTGTTATGGGTGTGGACCCCTGTAAACGTTAAAAAGGCGCAAGTACATTCTTAAAAACTCACTTTGAGTCATTTCTGGAAGCTTCTAGAGGGAATCTTGAGGTGGCAAGTTCGCTCATTAAAGGTTCATGCATCCCATACCTTAAGGAGCTAACCCTTTGATGTGAGGAGCTCATCCCTTTGAAGAAGGATTCTATCCCTTCAATGGTGGACCTGTAACATCCTTCCTTTGCACTATAAAATGAAGCATTGGGCTGGTTACTTGAGAGGTTGAAAGCTGAATATTTTTTAGGGTAAATGCTGCTGGAACTTAGTTTTCCTAATTGAGCTTTTGAGAGGAGAGATTACATACCTTTTGATCTCATTTGGAAGAGAGTGAGGCTTGTCAAAGTAGAGGAAATTCCTGTTTGGACCCTAGGAAGAGCTTGTACAGCATAAAGGCACCAAAGGTTGTAAATTTCTTCTATTTCAAAGTTAATACAATCAAGTTTATTTTTCTCAATAAGCTGTATTTTATGGTTTATTTCATGGATTCCTTGATCACCATGATGAACATGATTTATTATATTAGCTATGCAGGTGTTATTTGATGTGTGCTTGTTTGTGATTGCAGGTTCTTAAAAGGAAACTCTTTTGGAGCTGTTGGAGCATGGCTACCACGAATTAGCGTTGGACTTAAGGTAGGGTCTAAAACACCTCTTTAGTTTTTATTAATGAATCACAATATGTTTAGAGAAAGGTAGATTTGCTTGTCCTGCTTGCTTCTAGATATCTATTGATACTAGGGAGATCGGCCTTGTCAGCAAGATCGATTTATCTGGCCAACAAATTGGCGACCATATTGGGGAACTGGATTTGGTTTTTTAATTTTCCTTTGTCTTTGACTTGAGAAACTTGATTTTTGTTTCTAGTTTTTTCTTGATGTGTGTGGGATTGGGTAGTTTTTAGGTTATGGAATTTTTTTTTTTGAAATTTTTAAGAGGACTGCACGTTCTATTTATATTATAGTGCGGACATCTCTGCACTGTTACTTTACTGCACAGAGCGATACCACATTTGGTTATGCCGGAAGCCTGCAGACCCTGTCAAAAGTTTTGAAAAACCTAAAATATTTTTGTCCAGTTAAGTTTAGGATTAGTTTATTACTTTTAGCCACTGCCCAGATCTGCATGTGTCCTATCAAAAGTCTCTTGTGAGTAAGTTCCATTGGTGTTGTTGTTTTAGATGATTTTCTAGAAGTTTTGCATACCTAGATTGGTTTTCACTCGGTCTCTGTAGTGACTTAAAGATTAGAAGCCTAAGAAACCTTAGATCACCCTGGTATCTTTTGTCTTCTTGATGAGTCTGGTTGGTTTGTGAAATCTTCCCTTGGTGAGAAATGGATTTCATTTCTCTTTGCAAATCTTTGAACGAACTTGGTCATAAGTTGTGAATTTAATTTTTATAAAAGAAAACATAGCTGGGTGTTTTTTGATTGATTTGTTATTCTAAATGAATTAATCCTTAGTTTACTGAATAACTAAGTAAAACTTCCTCGAAAACATTTGAAGCTTTTATTTCAATTATGTTTTCAGAAGTTTTAGATCTCAAGATTAGTTTTTCATGGTTTTGAGTGTTTTCTAGAAATCATAGGTTCTCTTTTGAAAGAATTGTTTTCTGTAGTTTTTAGTATTGAAAAGAAAAGGGATTTATTTTTGTGAGCATAATTAGTAGCTTCTTTTTGAGTTTATTGAAAAATACAAAAAGATTTTCTTTTCGTTTATATGTTCAAGGAAAGATTTGTTTTTCAAGGAATTTCATTCTCAACTCTTTCTTTAGCTAGAGATTCATTGAAAGGAAAAACGAATTGTTTATCACTTTAGGTGCATTTTTTAGTGTTTTTGGAGTCGAGTCTTCACACCATCAAAGTTTCATCTCCATACCTATTTATTTACGAAACAAACAATAAAAATAACTCTTAATTAAAATTCATCTAGCAATCTTTTTATTTCTAGGGCTCTTATCACCAATATAACTTAGGTTAGTATCTTGGAGTAGGGAGTAATTAACTCTCCAAGATAGTTAAAACAAACAAGTAGCTATATCTTGTGGTAGGAAATAAATCCAATTGTAATTGATATAATCTGGGAAGCTCATCTTAAAGGATTCAATAACGAAATCATGTTCGAACCTTTGAGCCAATCAAGTCAGTCTCATTGGGAAAGATAGCAGATTTGTGCGTATTAAAAATGGTAAACCTCAGATTATCCATTGTCGAGGAGCCTGGGGTCACTTGTTGGTAAATCTTGGATTGATCATGTCGAGGAGCCTTCAAGGGGATTGAGCTTTGTTGCTCTGCCCTTGTGCGTAGATCGGATCGTAGACTGTTCCCTCAGTTGTATTTGTTACTGTTGGTAACCTTATTGACCATAATCTTAAGATTCTTTCCTAAGGTGACGGTGAAGGACGGGTCTCACTGTACCTGGAGCAGACGTCAACTAGACTCACTTGGACTCTCTAGGGGGTTCTCTTCACTCGAGACAATTTTGTGAAGAAACTTGTGCCAGTCTATTTCATTAAGCAGGTTGTCGGGGTAACAATTCCAACCACCATTTCTGTATTGAATTCTGCGACGTTGGATTTCATCACCAACTAGTGTTTTCGGTACGGAAAGTTACTATTTGTGTGTGGTTTGAACTCTTAGATTTTTTAGGTGTGTGATTCAATTGTTTGGTTCTTTAGAGACTTTAGGTGGTTTTATTGAGATTTTCCTTGTTTGCGTGTGAAGTAATTAAATATTTAATCGTGGATGAATTACTGAGACAATCCTGTAGACTTCGGGGGCAACCTCCCGAATATACACCAAGTCAGCTTGAAGGGCTAAGAGCTCTTGTAACACCTAGTGACAGTAGAGTTGGGTCACTGGAAGCTGGAAAATCATCTTTAATTATTCACCCTGATTATCAAGTTCCAACAATAGGGTATATTTCTGAACCAATTTCATTTTCCGAAGTTACTGGTAGTATTTTTCCTACTAGTGGATTAATTGAGGAACTTGAAATTTCTGAACCTAAAACTGAACCTGCTGCTACTCCATCCTTAGGATTTTCTTCTCCAACTTCTAGTGGTCCTGGTTCACCCAGGGTAGGAAGTGTCATTACCCAAAATCTTCCTTCTGGACTCATTTCTATTGAAGAACTTGTTAGTCCGAATGAAGATACAACTCTCCCTGAAAATCAACCAACTTTAGAACTTAGGGAGCATGAATCAATCTTCTATAGTCCTTTTAGAAGTGACACTTGGTACGTATCATTGATGAACTTTTTAGAAAATTTGGGTCTTGCTTCTTCACCACCTTGTATTCCTTTTCATCCTACGCCTAGAGGTTATTATTCTCCTTCAAATATGTCAAAACAGTAATCCATGTTTTCCCAAACACCGGAAACATTTTTATTATGGTGGTCCTTCTGTTCCTTCTAGGTATTAGTCACTTTTTGGTACTTTTTTCAGGAGCATCTCCTCAACCCATTGAACATGGGATTTCAACTGGTAATAACGGAACCCTGTCGTTGAGCATAGAAGAAATTCTTATGATTCTTGGTGTTATTCCAAATCCGCAACCTCAAGGTAGTCAGTTACCACTTAGAGGGAAACCTCAAGGTAGTTAGTTACCACCTAGGGGGCAACCTCAAGGTAGTCAAATACCACCTAGGGAGCAACCTCAAGGACAGTACATACCTTCTGGACAGTACATACCTCAAGGTCAACCCCAAACTCAGTATATACCTCAAGGTTAGCCCCAGTATAAATATATACCTCAAGGTCAACCCCAGTTTCAGTACACGCCTCAAGGTTATCAACCTCAAGGTCAGTACCCAACTCAAGGTTTCCAACCACCTTCTGGTCAACCATTCGTTCAAGGAGCTGGAAATGTACCTTTCAATTATCAGTCCTACACTCAACCTGGTTATGGTCCTCAATATTCTCAACCTTTTATGGGTCCTTACCCTGGAATGAACGTGGTGTGGGATTCATCTCAACAGACTTTGCAACCCAATGTGCAATTATCAAGTCAACCTGGACAACCTTTGGTTTCTGGTCCAACCAAGCAACCTGTCTAGCCTACTATTCAAACTTCTGCACTTGGTGCAGTTTATCAGTCTGGGCCTAGTTCACCTCGAACTCCGCCTCAAACGACTGCTGCAACTACTACAGCTTCTGTTCAATCTACCCCACCTACTTCTAGAGTATCAAAAGCTCCTGTTTCTACTGTTCCTGCATCAACTCCTCAGACCTCTTTACCACAGTGCAGACCTACAATTCAGACTTCAGTTCAGATGCCTGTAGGACAACCTGGTCCAAGTACGGTTGTCACAAGTCAACTGCAATTCACTTATCAACCGTACCAGGGACAATATCAATACGGTCCTGCTGTGAAAAACCTAGTTTATCAGTATCAACCATACCCTGGGTTTACTTATTAGCAACCTCAAGCCCAGCAACCCCAGTGTGGTCTAGTTAATCTTGGTTTTTCGAGAGGATATAATATTCCTAATGCAAATCCAATTCCAGGTTATCCTGGATATCCTCCTCCTGGAGCTGGTCTCGTGACCCAAGGTTTTCGAGACCCTAATCGTCAGTTACCGTTTATTGCAACTTTGGATTTACCTTATTTGTCATGCCTTATGAACGATCCAATTTACTATCTTCCGTATTGGCTGCCAATGCCTAAAAAGTTGCCCAGTGATATCCCGAAGTTTTAAGGTAAACCAGGAGAAGATCCGTCAAATCATGTGATGGCTTATCACCTCTGGTGTGCATCCAATTCCATTATAGATGATTCAATTAGCTTACGGCTTTTTCAACGCACTCTAATTGGTCTCGTTGCCAAGTGGTACATTGAGTTACCACGAAGCTCTTTTTATAATTTAGTCAGTTAGCCACTTCATTCTTAACTCATTTTTAGTTTCCTGTCAAATATGAAAATGGCACAGAATTATTAACTTCATTAAAACAGTCAACATCCACATATATTTCAGATCATATTCATGAATGGCGGCGTCGACGACGTTTAGTGAAAGTTTTTATCCTAGATCAAATTTTGGCAGAATGGTTTGTTAAATCATTATTACCTAAAATCACTGAGGATGTACCTAAGGCAGGAGTTGTTATTGAAGAGCAAGTAATTGCTCAGCTCAGTACCTTGACCTCATTTATACGCAGTTGGGTACTTTACACGAAAAAATCCCCGATCTTCCGAAACAAAATCAAATAACTGCAGCTCCTTCAGGGTCTCATTCTGCTGATGGTATGATTGGTTTAGTTAGTACCAAAAGTAAGAAGAAATCTACAAAGAATTCTTCTCCTATTATAACTTTACCAGATTCTCTGATAGGAGAATATTCCACTGAAATTCCTGTCGATATTCATGTCATAGAATCATCTATGGCCAAATCAAAATCCAGCGGTAAAAAGAAAGGGAAGAAGAAAAATAAACAAAACTCAAAAGAGAAACCAAATAAAAATGAACCTACCGATGAGAAACGTAAACCTCGCTATCCTTGTCTCATTTGTGATGAGGAGAATTTTACAAGAGATTATCCACATCAAGCTGAGGTTTCGAAAATCGTCAAAGGTTCTCAAACGCTTGTTGTCTTGAAGGATCCTTTTCCTAATCAAGATAGTAAGATGATAGGTTCTTCCTCAAATGCCTCAGAAGAACCAATTATGATGACGTCCCATGTCAGGATTGCGACGTGATCGTAAGATTATGGTAGTAAGAGTCCTGTTGGTGGTAAGGACGCATAATCTTTTTAATTCAAACCCATCAGCTTCAACTCCTTCTAGTTCTGATCCACTTTAGATTGAGAAGCCTAATCCAGACTTAGCAATCAAACCGCCTACTAAAGGTATACTTCGGAAGTCAGCTTTCAATCCACATGCGAGAGCTGCTCATAACTATAACATTTTTGAAGATTTAGCTATTTCCCCTTCAACAATGCCGGCTTTGGAGGTGTTGCAATCATGCCTAGCACATTGTAAATTGCTATTGTCTGCTATAGGATGAGGAGATGCTCCTGAAAAAGTACCAGAAACAGACTGATACCCAAGAGGAACAGACGGACCGCCGTATAAATAGGCGTTTGGAGATGACGGACTCGACATATATGCAGGAGGAGTCAAAATCCTTGGTGAAAAAGGAAAATGAGGTGGAGATAAACCGACTGAGTTGTCCAAGAAGTTGGTCAACGAAAGATACCAAGTGGTAGCTCGAGGAGGACTGCAAAATATAGATTCACTTTCTCTGAGATCGAGAGAAATAATATCGTCTTCAAGAGATGAAGCGCGATCCGGCTCTGGGGTAATATCTTCAATAGAAATCAAACCAGAGGGGAGATCTTCAGTAATGACTCTCTCGATTCTAGGGGAACTAGGTCCATTAGAAGATGGAGTAACAGGTTCAGATATTTGAGGATCTTCACTCGTAGCACTGGTAGATGCAACTCTACTAGTAAGTTCAAAAACCTCAATCGCTTCAGGATCGTGCTCTTCTTCAGGTGAAAGCAACCTAGTGCCACCAGGAGAAACAAGAAGCTTTAATCCTTCGAGACGAGGCCGAATTTCTCCGGGAGGTTCACCACATAATCTACGGGCTTGCCTCAATAGATCGGCCACAGAAATAACTTCAGGAGACTCGCCCCGAAGTCTACGGGAGCGTCTCGGTGGTTCAGCCACAGCTAAAGATTTTTAACTACTACACACGAAATCAAAGTAAAATCTCAAGAAAAACACCTAAGGTCACTAAAGAACCAAACAATTTTGAAACACACGCTTAAAAATCTAAGGCGTCAAACCAATCACAAACAGTAACTTCCGGACCAAAAACACTAGTTGGTGATGAAATCCAACCTCGTAGGATTCAGTACAGAAAGAGCGGGTGGAACAGTTACCCCGGCAACCTGCTTAATGAATAGACTGGACCAAGTTCCTCCACTTTAACCGTCTCGAGTGAAGTGAACCCCCCAGAAAATCCAAGTGAGTCTAGCCGACGTCTGCTCCAGGTACAGTGGGATCTTCCCACCACCGTCACCTTGGGTAGAATCCTAGGATTATGGCCACTAAGGTTACCAAAAGCAACAAATATATCTGGGGGAACAGTCTACACTCCGACAGCACGCAAGGGCAGAGTAACAAGCTCAATCCCCTTACCGGCTCCTTGACAATGGTCAATCAAAGGTTTACCGATAAGTGATCCCAGGCTCCTCTACAAGAGTTATACCGTTTGTAATGCGTACGTGTCTGGCGTCGTTCCCAACGAGGGAGGATTGATCCCCTCACTGGTTCGGACACGAGCTCGTGCTTCTCCTTTAAGAGGAGCTTTCCCAGAATACAAATGTAACAATTGGATTTATTCTATCTCAAGATAAGCTAACTGTTTGTTTTAATAGTCTTGGAGAGTTAAGTACTCACCTACTCCAAGACACTAGCTAAGCTATGTTGGTGCTTCAGAGCCCTAGAAAATAAAAATTTCTATGTTAATTTTAAATTAAGCGTTGATTTTAATGGTTGTTCTTTAGGACAAAGGTGATGGAGATGAAACTGATGATATATAGACTCGACTCCAAATCTCTAAAAAATGCACCTAAGATGATTCGATAACTTTCTCTTTTCAATGAAAGTCCTAATTAAAAAGTTGAGAGAATGCAACCTTTCAATAAAAACAACTTCTCAAAAGACAATCAAAGAAACAATTCCTTTATCTTTCAAAACACACAAAACAAGACCACTCTCTACTTAACGAAAAATCCCTTTTCTTTCAAAGATGTCAAATGCTATTCTAAAGCAAATGTTGCGAAGGAGATTTGCTAATATTTTCCTATCTAGCGAAAAGCATATAAAACTAACTTAATCAAATCAAAACTAAGATCTATGCAATTTATAAAAAATCACTCAAGAAGCAAAATAACAGAAATGAATCTAACTTTTCCTTAATCAACTTTTAATCTAAGAAGTAAAAAGCTTACTATGATGATTCTTGGGGTGTTTTACTTGGAAATGATTGATCCAAGGATTAGTTCTATGCAGAATCATGAACTAATCGAAACAAAACACAATCTCTTTTTGTTCTTTTATAAA